>CM039679.1:260962180-261037180 GCA_022537955.1 Schmidtea mediterranea
AGCTGCATCGCCCATCTCATCAATCTACTTGAGGCTTCTTTGTGTTGGCCCAACCATACCAATGGTTGATGATCGGTCGTGATATATATTTTCGTGACCCATAATAAAATATTTGAAATGTAATAGCTGTTATTGCCAATGCTCATCTTCAAGTCACAGGGAGTAATTCTTTTCATGTTTTCTTGAATGTTACGAACTGAGTATCATAACTCGTTCTCTTTTCTCGTCATCCCATTGTCCTAAGACTGCTCCCGATGGCATATCCACTTTGCGTCTGTCGCTTAAAAAAGGCCTATCTACTTAAAATCTGGGTGTCGAGTATTGGTGCTGATATCAGTTTATCTCTGAGTGTTTCAAAGGCTGTCTTGTTGTTCCTTTTCCCATATAAACGGGGTATCCTTTTTTGGTTAGTTCTTGTATTGGTTTTGCGATGGTTGCATAATTCTTGATGAACTTTCGATAATATTCCACATAGGCCTAAGAATTCTTGCCTTGCGTGCTGTCTTTGTGCAGGCAATTCTTTATCTTTTCGATGTTTTCTTGGATCTGGTTCTTTGCTTTTGCCGATACAATATGTCCTAAAGGAAGGTAACTTTTTCTTTTGAACCCAATCGCTTTGCGAGGGTTTTCAATTTTCTAATTTTCCAATTGTTTCTTAGATTCGAACGGAATAATTACGGATATATTTTAAATGTTGCTCGAAGGATGCTAGAAATAAATTAATAAATCTCAATTTAAAATATCCATACATTGTTGATGCAATGAGTTCGAAGTTCATGCATTCTCCTGGAATGAGGCTGGTGCGTTAGGTTAATCCGAAAGGCATTTTTCATTAAAATTGATATAGATCTTTACGAATTGTAAAAGCGGTATTTCTCTCTGTCTTCCTCTTTGACCTTTATACTAGCATAACACACTTTAAAAATCTGCGAATGTTAAAATAAGTGTCCGTGTAGGGTATTGTAACATTTCATTATGTCTGGATAACGGGTATGATATCTCGTTTTGTATACCGCATTGAGTCGATCGGTAGTCTATACAGAACCGTGGTTCCGTCTTTTTTCTTTACCATGACTAACGGAAATTGCCATGGCGAGCAACTTGGTTCGATCACTCCTGCGTCCAACATCTTTAACTTCCTTTTTCTGCTTCTGGTTTTTGGGCTTCTCCAATCGGATATGGCCGTAAGTGTTATTGGGGTTCATCTGTTTAATGGTATCGTATTGTTGCGTAACATCGCTTTGTACCGAGATCTAAGTCAGATGCTGAAAATTATCTTTAAATATCACTACAGCAGGTTTACTGTAGTTGTTTCTTCTCGTTTTCGTTTGTAGTGACTGTCATAGTTCCATAATTCTTCCTCCCCCGTTTTCTTCGGTCTTTTTTTTGCTGTGAAGCTTCAATATCCATCATTGGTGTTGCTTCCCAATCTTTCGTTTTCGTAGACTTAACTTTATTCTTCTTCGTTCCAAATTTGTAATGATTGGATCGGGATTTTCGTGTTGTTATCGTTACATACACTATTCTTCTCTGTGCTAATGGGCAGGTTCTTTTCTTCTTCTCAAATTGTGATTAGGTTCGAAAATATTTCTCCCCTGTTTCTTCGCTTACCTTCACATAGCAAATCTTTGTGTGCGCCTGGCACTACTATTTTCTCTGAGCATTCAACTTCTGTTTTGGCATACATATTTCGTCCGGTTTTATCTTCAGCTCCATTGATCTAGATCTATTATTATCTCTTTTTATAATTCTGGCATAAGATTCTGTTCCGATTATACAGTCTGCCACTCAATCTCCTGATAACTGCTAATACGTATTGAGTTTTACTTTTTATATTCTATTTATTCGACAGATTTTCCATGACTGCTACCGATTTCTTTGTGCAGTTATTCACATCCATTGTTAGCTTCTTTCTATACATGGCCATAGTTTTTCCTGTGTATTTTATCATTTTATTGCTGAGATGTTTGCTCCGGTATCGATCATTGCTTTTATTTCTACCCATTTATTTCTATGGGTTAACCGTTAGTGTTGGTCAGCTAGTGTTTGTACATTAGCTATGGGTTCGAGTTCTGGATTTCTTGATCTACACTTCTCGATTCTTTGGCTGTTCTTGGTACTAAGTCTGCCCAATTTGGTTCGTATGGTTACCGGATAAATATTTCGTAATGTTGTTGGTCTTGGTATCGCGTAGTTTCGTTTCTACTGATTTTGTTGTTCTCTTTAGACATTCATTATACTGGTGGTGGATTGATTGAAATGTCCACTATTTCTTGTCTTTCGATATTTCCCCATTGTTTGAGTTGCTCTTGAGTTAGCATCTGGGTTCTCTCGATTTTCGTCGTTGTCGCTGTTTCGCTACTATCATCTTGAGTGCCATAGTTTCCAGTTTGTCGTTTTTTTGTCGCTTTCATCTGGTTTTCTCGGCTTCTAATCTCATTATTGCTTGTAATTCGTCCGACTTCTTTCTCAGTACCATTCATTTTAGTTAGGATGCCTATTAGTCTCTTTATCTTTTGTGGTATCTTTTGAGTGTCATGTACACATTGTCTTAGCTAAAAACGGTAAAAATCAATGCCATTTTCCAGTTGATTTTTCTTCTCTCTTGTAGATATCGAACTGCTAACATTTGTGTTAAAGATCACTCATACGATTGAATGATGAGTTATTCCTAAAATTCCTGCCATCATTGTCGAAGATAAGAATCTTCCCCACCTGCTTTCATCATTTTGCTGTAGCATGTTTGAAAATGATCTTGGTTGCTTAAAGCAGTTCGTAGTTGGGTTTTCCATAATTGTTACCTCCCGTTATCGTTACAATATTAGATAGTTATTGCTTGCCTTTGTATGCGGAATAATAAATGTTCTCTCTGGCTCGTTCCAGATCTTTCGTTGGTATATTCCACTCTGTGATATATCAACTGGTTGGGAATTTTTTTCTGCCCTTTTTTCGGGGCTTTTTTGGGGCCAATTCTGTTAATCCAAATATTTTTGGTGGTTGCTACTATTACTCGGGTTGAAACTGTAACCAAACTTCGTCTCTTATTTCGAAATAATGGTCCATACATACACAATCTGACATATTGGCGTAAAATTTTTCTGGATTTTCATCCTTGTTTTACTGGCTGGCGCAATCTGATTCCTTTATGCATTATCTCTAATTCATTTTATGCTTTATCCCTTGGGATTGTTGAATTCTCTGGTAGTTCGCCAATTGGTCTTCACATGTATTGTATACATGACTTCTTCAACGATTCTTCCGAAATTATCCCTCTTGGAGTGGTAATAATGGAATTGCGTTATCCTGGATTCGTTGATTGCCCATTGCCATTTTGTTTTAATATTCTCTGTTTCAGGATTACAATATTTAACTAAATCGTTATGTATATTTTCTCTGGTTTCGATGCCAAATCCTTTTGTGATATAAGAAATCCATCTTGTTATTTATATACAGAATAGTTTCACATCTTTGGGGCTCTATTTGCGCTTTTTGCGTTTGGTATTGCCTGTTCGCGATTAAGAATAATCCTTTTATAATTGGGTACTGGCTACCATTTCGTCCATTTACTCACCATTCGCCCTTTTTGGAATCTCATTCGATTGGTTGGTATCAGTTGATATTATTACTGTTGGCGTGGCCTCTGATCCGATAGTCGTGGTGATTGTGGGTTTTCCGATTCTTCCGGTTCTCCGTATTTCGTCTAATGCGCTTTTTTTTCGTGTTGTTTCTGTTTCCTGTTGCATTGTCCTTGCAACTTCGTCGAATATTGGCTTTTCAATAAGTGAGGTCCTACAAGTTCTGGTATCAGCGTGATTACAATCGTTTGACTATTCCCGTATTGCTGATCTATCTGTGCCAAACATTGAGCGATACTTTCATCGCTTTGGTGTCCGGATCAAAATATCTTTATTTCTCCAACTTTACTTGATGCTTTCAATCATACTACTCCTGTTGACTAGTTGATTCATAAGGTGTTACTCTCCTCCTTGACACGTTCCATCTCCAGCCGTTATTCTTCCCGCAGCGTATACTCGGGTAGTTTTTATTTTTCCTTCCTCGGCTGCTAATCACTCGTCCAGCTATGAGATACGTTCCTTGTCGTGATCCTTCTTCACATTCGTTCCGCGTTACTGATACCACTGTTGGTTTCGTTTCCGGCTTCTATATTGTTGATATGCGGTGATGTCGCAATATCTACAATTTCCTTGTTACAGAGCATTCTTTTAATCTCTGTTTTTATGAAATCTACTTCTTGGTATACCGTTATATGATACTGCTGTTGCTGTTGTCTGTAATTTACCGGGGTTTGCCAGCTTTGCCACTCTTCCGTTTCTTTTAGTGATATTTATCGCAATCTTTATGTTATCACAAATCCATATACTACAAACGGTTCTACTCCTTTTACGCACATCATCCATATGAGTTTGTAGTAATTATCGCATTTCATTCCTTTCTGGCTGTCTTTGGGTCGCTTGCATTAATTGTCGTTTTCGAATTCTGTTAATAAACTCTTTCAACTTTGTTTGCATCATCTCGGTTTGATCATCTTTACTTACCAGATTTTATAAGCTTGCCATCCACCTTGCAGTTAGGGATGAATGGTTCAATTTACTTTCCTTGATAATGTCTGTTATTGCAAATTCATATCCGTTTGGGTTGTATCTTCGAGTTGCTTTCTGTATATACTTATCGTATTGTTACATCAGGTATGCCATTCCTACCAATATCTATTTTGGGTCATAGATCGTTTCGTTAAGGATTTATTATCAGTAGTAATTCTTCTGGATCTTTAGTTGTGGTTCGTACTTTTATTATCCTTATTTTATTTATTATTGGTTTTATGCTGGCCCAAAGCTGTTTCGTTCTGTTGCCGATATTATTAAGCTTTCAAATTTCTCTTTATTTCTGGATTCCGCTTAATCCCAGCTATCAGTTATTAGTCTGTTGATCCATTTGTTCCTTGTCTTTGTCCTTTTTAGTTCCTTGTATCTGTTTCGTTACGGCTAAAGCTTGTTTAATTTTCGTTGTCATTGATCATCTGCATCTGTTCTTTAGTTTTCCTTTCTGGAGCTGGTTTTATCATTTGGTCGTCCTCTGGATTTCTTTTCCATTTGCCGTACCTGTTCTTTTCGTTTTGGGTTGTTCGTCTGCTGTTTCTCTGGATGTTTGTATTCCTCGTTCATTTATCCCAATTATCCCATTCGTCTCCTGTCGAGCTTCGGCCCGTCTTCTCTCTTTTCTTCTTATTTTCCTCTTTCGGTATCTGGCTCTTACTAATTTCGACTGTGTTTCTTGGCCACATACTAGTCGTCTGGTTCCATCTGTTATCATATCGTTTTCATCTTCTGTCATAAACAATCTCTTGATTCCGGTATTCTCCTGGTTGTTTTCCTCATCCACAATATCGTTTAGATCATTAGGTATCTCTTCATCTCCTGTTGTTTAATGCCGATTACTTCATTGCTTGCAGGTGGGAACTTCTGGCGTAATTTAGACTCTCTTGTCGTCCTATGCGTTTTCGTCTTGATAATTCTCTTTTATTCAGTTCTTCTTACCGCATCTTTTGCTTACTGTTAATACATTTATTAATCCCAATTGCATTTGCGTAACTCCGATTTCAGATCGTCGTCTAATGCATCGTCCTTGGTATTGTAAATTGAAATTTGGCCGGTTCATAGGTATTCTCTTTTTCACTCACTCACTTTTGGCAGTGATAATAAAATTCTCTTTCAATTGGTTCGAAAATCTGGCACTAATTTTTTAAAACTATACTTCTCTATTGTTTCGGCTGCCCATTCGGTGTAGTGGTTTCCATTTTCGGATAATTTCTCGGGGAATTGCTTCTGGGTACCACGCATACATTCTCGATTATTTCCTCTATTTCCTTTACTATATTCGCAGGTTTCTCCACTCTGTTACAGAATCGATTATCCATTTTGGCTTACTCTGTTTACGTTCGTCCTTTGATTCTTGGCTCCGGTTCTCATATCGCTCTTAACTCTCTACACTTTGTGTTTCTGTTATTTCGTGTTATCCTTCCTCCACAGGATCGTCTATATTCTTGTGGGCAAATATTTTATTCCTGTAATTCGTTTCTCGAGTACGCTAATTCTCGGTTCTCGTTGTTCTTGTTGAATTTCGTAATTTCATTCTCTCGTTCTGTTTCTACTTCGATTGTGATGTATATCGTATCATCTTTTACAAATTGAGGGTTACAAAATAAATTATAATTTTTTTCAACAGAATTGTGGTACTCCTCTCAACATTTTCAGTGGATTTGGCTTTTGGTTATCATTGATCTTGGAGTCTACTCCCAATTTTTCGCTGTGTCGCTCTTCCCATTTTCCGGTTTAGCGATTGAATTGTGACTTTCCGATTAAATGGCCACTCTATTTGCCGTCTATCTGCCTCTGTTTATAGGAAATACACTGATAGATATTTTCTTTACCAACCCCGTCTTCCGTTGGGTATACTCTCGATTCATTCGGTTCCTCGATCTTCTGTATAGAATTGATGGCTTGTGATGCCAATGATTTTCTCTTCCTCAGCTGATTTACTTTTTCCAGCCATCCACCTATTTTCCATTGTCGTATGGGCTAATCGAGCTCTATCGGTTTATTTCCTCGTTTCTTCTGGTTGCCATTCCATTTTCATTTATCATCTCCTCGGGTAATTTTCCGTATGGCTTCATCTTTCGTATAGCTCCAATGTTGTTTCGTTAGCTGCGTCTTCCGGGCTTCTCCTGGTATATATTTTCTCCATTTTGGTTCGGTTCTCTCCGTTTTCCATTTCCACTCTTTTGTTCCTTTTTTATCATACACCTTTTTCCATGGTGTTTGATCGGCACGCGAATCATCTCCTTGTTGTAATTTTGTATCACCTACATCTTGCTTCCATAACTGGTAGATGGTTAGTATTTGGGTCCATTTTCTTTTCATTTCCTCTTGAAACTCTTGGATCTGTTGTCTCTTTTCTGTTTGGTTATTTTCTCTTTGGTTCATCCAGGCTCATGTATTAATAGTTTGTCCGTTTACCACATATACCTAATTCTCGTATATCGGGGTTCGTTCTCGCGGACTTATTTGCCGTTTTGTGATACATTATGGCCAACGTCTTCTCACCTACCGTCATCACTCTTTCGATTATTGGTTGGATGATTTCTTCTTTTATTCGGTCGTATAATTCGTGCATTTGCTCAATCGGGATCTATCAATATTTCCTTTTATTTCGTATTTTTGGTAATTTTATCATTTATCTTTAATTGGTTTCAATCTCCCTTCATTCTCTTTGATGTTTCTCCATATTTGGCTATCAACTCAATCTGTTCTTCGTTGTCGAATTCTTCATTATATTGTGTCTCGTACAGCTTTCTACAAATATTTTCATGGAAAATCGGTTCGTTAACGATAATCAGAATTAATATATTTTCTAGCCTGGTCTTATTTGCTTGTTCTGTTCATTTTTATTTGGTTTTGCTCATTATCTTTTGTCTCTCTTTTTTCTAATCCAGGTTTTTATTTCTTTGGCATTTAATATATGGATTTTTTTGCCATATTTCTGCTGTGTTTCTCGGTGTTTCATTTTTGTTTAGTGTTTACCACATTTATTCCTTTGGCATATTTAGAGCATCCGCTAGGTGTATATCTCGCTTTATTTCCTTCCTTGATATATAAGGTTTATTTAAATGGGTCCTAGCTTTTTCACTACCCAATCATACAACTCGTTTGTGTTTCTTCGCTCTTGGTGGCTATTTATCTGTCTTGGTTCTCTGGAAATCCAATATTACCTGATTTACTCTTCTCTATCATATTCTTTTCAGTTCTCTTGGTATTTTTTATCATGTCTTCATGATGCCGTAAATGTACCGTTATCTTGTTTGGTATCCTTTCGAATCAGTTTCATTATTTGCTGTATTGGCGGTTGTATCTCTGAGGTTTAAGAACATTTGATTTCGATCTACTTCTTCTACAATTTCATTAATTTCTTATATCTCGTTTCGTCTCTCTTGGCACGTTTGTTTCCATTTCCTCTAGTCGTATTTTGCTTATTCTTTATACGGTTTGTTTTCTGTTATTCCATGATTGAAATATTTCGCCCAGACTTGCTTATTTCACTCATCTTCATCTGTTTGATCGTGTCTGGTATTCGTCTCAGCATATTAATTATTGTGGTTGTTCCTCTTCTTTTCATTATCTTGTGTGGTCCCTTTTGTTTGGAACCATAATCTTTTATTCTATTTCTCGATTTGAGCTTCACTCCACGTGGGCTTTTCTTTCTGATTCTTGTTTCTATTTTTTTGTAGCAGTATCTCTGGATTCGATTTTGTTATTATTTGGGTTCTGATATCTTTTCTTTTCTTGTGAACGTTTGTGCTTCCTTGTTCATCTCTCACTCTGGCTCTTTTCATTTCTTGCCGATTAGTGCTTTTCTTTGCCATCACTTTATTTTTTGATCTAGTGCTGCTTCTTGTTCTAAATGTTTTACGCTCCGTCTATTTTATTTAGTGCCTTCTTTTTTAGTTCCGCTTTCTCTTGGTTTAGGATTGCTTCTTTTTCTTTAATTGATCCTTCCTCTTGTTCTAAAGCTTCCTCTTGCTTTATTTTCTCCAAGTGTACTTTTCTATTGTTTTTTTTCGTGTTCATAATTTCTTTCGAGTTCTCTATCTCGTACATTAGTGTTTCCTCGTTTGCTCTTCGTTACCATCATCTCGCTCGATTACTCCTTGAGCTTCTGGTTCGTCTGATTTCTCAGTTGTCATTTTTTTAATTGTCGACGTCTTGTTTTTTCCTCTCTGTAAATTCTTTGATGGCCTCTATTTCTCCATCGTATTCATTCGACTGTTTTCTCATTATCGGTTATCATATTTCCTCCCCCTTCGTTCTCACACACTGCTCCGCAGTGTGAATGTTCATCTGGAATTCCCATCTCATCTATTAATTCTTTCGGGTTTGTTTTCGATATTTCCCATCGTTTGTTGGATTCCTGGGCTTCCTCTATTTGTAGTCTTTGCCATTTCAGCTTGTTGTTGCTCTTGATATTCTCTAGTTCGCAATGCTCTTGATCTCCTTCATTGCTTCTCATTACATTTGATTCGTTGTGCTGTATATTGCGGGCGGAGGCGCATCTGTTGCATCATCTCTTTTATTCCATGGGCATTCGTTGTAATGTTTCCCGTAACATGTCTATTTCTTGTATCACGTTATTGTGGATTTCTTGTTAGGATTATTGTTTTGGTTCCTTGATTGATTTTGTCTCTCCTCTTTATGTTGCATCGCCTTGCGATGTGCCCTTGTTGACCACATTATAGCACGCTTTGTCGTTAAGTTGTTGACTATTTCTCTCAGTATGCCCTCGATTTACCACATATCTGCAGTGTTAAATTCCGGGAAACAATTTTCTGATCCCCGATGTTCCATTTTTTGAACATGTGGGCATTGTTCGTTTGCGTTTGGGTTTGTTCCTGAATTTATTATTATAGCTTACTTGGTTATTTACCTCTATCTTCTGGATTTCTTTGTTGCTGGTGGCTTTGAACACTGCTGTGCTCTGGGTATTTGAATCTGATTCATGGCTGGATTGGTATTGTTGTTTTGATTGTTGGCACTGACTGTTGATGTTGTTGGTTTCTGTGGCCAAGACTGCCACTTGATATCCCAGTCCCAGATGGGCTTCACATCTATTTGCGATTGCTACTGCTTTATCTAACGTCTCTGTGCCAAGCATCCAAGGTTGGCTCGTATGTCTTCTCTTTTGATTCCTCTTATGAAGACGTCTACCATTTTATCTTCGGGCAAATCTGTTTCTCCGAAGGCTTCTTTACACAATTTCTTTAATTCGCATGCGTATACTGCATTTGATTCGTCTCGTCTTTGTTTTCGATGCAGGAAGTCTAATATCTTCCTATTTCCCTTTTTCTCTATTCCGAATATTTTTATTAAGAACTCTTTAATCTCTGTCCACGTTGTCAATTTTGTTACATCTCTCGCTTCTTCTACAAATACATCTTGTGCGCTCCCTTTCAGATACAAGGGTAATCGCTCTTTTACTTTTTGATCTGTCCAGTGACAGATATTTTTATATACTTCAAATTCCTTTATAAATGTATCTAATTTGTTGAGACTACCGTCGAACGGTTCTCCTCTAAACTTTTCTCTGAATTCTCCCGTCATCACATTATTGTTATTCAACATGGTATTTGCATCTGGAATTGAAGTCATATTGGAATTTGTGGGATTTGCCGTGTTTGGGTTTAAGTTTTTTAATCTCTCTTCTTCGTTTTCTGATTCTATTATTGGCAACCGATTTTCTGTATCGTTTATTTCGTTTTCTTCGCTACTGTTGAATTCGACGTCTGTTAATCCACTATCTGTGCCGGTTCCTGTTGCGGCTGTAATTGATACTCCGGTTTTGGCGCTTCTACCGTTGCGAACTTTTTTCTTTTCCTCTGCTTTTAATAAACTCTTTCGTTATTCTCTTGGCTTTTGCTTCTCGTGTGGTTGCTGATGCTATCAATGTTTACGGTTATTCGTTTACTTGACTGGTTTCTCTTCTCTTGCTTTGGTTGCTTTGAAACTTCTGGTTGCTTGTCTGCTTGTAACTACTCTGATGGTTATTCTAAATTCTTTTCTGCTCGTTTATTCAAGTTTCTTGTTATCACTTGCTTTGTCGTTTGCTCTGAAATATTTTCTCTTTTGCTTTGCTTTGCACTTGGCTTGGATTGCTTTGTTTGACTATTGATTCCTAAAATAAATAACACTCCAATATTCTATACTCTATACCAATTTCTCCTCCATTTACTATACTATATACGTTATTATCCTTGTTCGCATTTATCGTGGTGGTCTTCTTTATCTGACTCACCCCTCATTTTAAGTCTATTTTAATTATCTATGTCTCGTAATAATTATCTATTAATCTCGTATCAATTATCTATATGGTCTTATCAATTATCTATATAGTCGTATCAATTATCTATATCATAATATCAATAATAAAATCATCATATTCACACTCTCAGTCAATCCATTAATTATTTTTCCTATGTCTCCCAAAAATTTATTTACTTAATCCTCAATCGCTGGCGCTCTATGCCCTCTATGATTTCCGTTGGCTCTTCGGCCTTCGGCTTTAACTTGTTTACTGGTCATCTGTGACCTTAATATCTATTCCTATTCATATTTCATCTTTATTCATATCATATCTTATCTGGCACTTTATGGCCTCTAATCATAGTTATATCTCATCTGGCACTCTATGGCCTCTAATATCTATCATAATTGTATCTCATCTGGCACTCTATGGCCTCTAATATCTAATCATAATTGTATCTCATCTGGCACTCTATGGCCTCTAATATCTAATCATAATTGTATCTCATCTGGCACTCTATGGCCTCTAATATCTAATCGTAATCATATCTCATCTTTACTGTTAATCTAATCATAGTCATATCCTAATCGATTCATCTTTACTCATATTCATATTCATCTTATTCATATTATCTCTCATTGTTTCACCGGACTTGAGCTCATCAGTGACTTTCGGGTATGTTTGAGGCCTCACACTGACTCTCAAGCCATGGCGTCTTTTGGCGCGCATTCTTCCGGTTACGCTTTACTCACCGCCATTCGGATATTTGGTACTCGGTGTGGGATCCGGGTTATTGTACCAAACTCCTCGCTGGGCAACAAAAAAAAAACATTCCCTTGTACTCGTGTGGGATCCGGGTGTGTACCTCGAAGAATATAAAAGTATGGAAATGCCTAGACGTTCAATCAAGTTCCAAAAGCGGTTTACTTTGATTTCCCGAATAGTGAAAAGGAAAGGAAGCGATTAAATATAGGCGCGGAAAATTTCTAATCCCTGCCCGCCTCTGCAATCAGATTTCCCGGCTCGATTCGGCCGCCCTTATCTGACCTGTCGGATTTCCCGGCTCAATTCGGCCGCCCTTATCCGACCTTAGTAGGACATTTTGAGTAATGAACCATTTACCGGTTAGTTCACCTCTCACCTACCGTTTGGCCCCCGATACTCGGTGTGGGATCCGGGTTGTTGTATCGAGTTCCTCCCAGCAATAAAAAAATCGTTCGACACTCGGTGTGTTGATCCGGGTTTTTGTATCGAACGGCTCAGCGCCATCAGTCCCTTGGCTGATACAACCTGAACACGACAGTCCGTAGCTGTCCTCTGGTGCCTCACCACCAGCTAGGGAAAAAAGAAGTCATCTCTAGGTACCTTTAATCAAAACTATTAATTCCGTTCCGTGTACACTCTTTCTCTCACCTCTCGGTCTATCTATTCACTCCCCCTTCAAAATTTGTGGTAATCGCATCAGCAAGTTCCCCAAAAGAGGTGATCAATCTCTCGCCGGTTACTTGCTGACATACGCGACTTGGCCTACCAGTTCCTTTCTCAGTAGGGTTGATCAGGGTTTCCCTTGGGTGAGCGTACTATCACTAGATAGCTCAGGTTAACCATTTTTTCCTCGTCCTATCTCTATATAGTATCGATAAATATAATATCATAAAAACAAAAGAATTATACTCTAGGAAGTTGGTTGTCGAAATTTTTCCGTCCAATTATTTGTGTCTCTGTGCATGTGTTTTAATTATTTCCCTAATTCGGCTTTCATTGTATTTGGTCTATTACCTTTATTTATCGTTGTCAGGTTATTATTTATCTACGAACACTGCATATTTATTTTACGTATTTTTTCACAAACTCATTTATTTCACCATCTGATAATAATTCGAATAATGGACAATACACGTTTATTTCATATCATAACAATTCATGGGAAGTAAACAGTTAATCTTTCCTTTATCTTTCGCTGGCATAACATACAGTGCGACTCTTGTGCGCATCCATGACAATAACTCAGGTGTCCGCAAGGTATCACCATTACTCGTGCTTCCTCTGTTTTGCACGCATAACACTCCACATAAGCCTTAGTTTGTTCTTTCATTGTTGTTGTAATCTCGTCCTCAATATTTTCGACCTTTTTCATTAACTTGTTCCAGCTTTTCCCAAATTTGGTTATTTCCAATCTCATGGATAGGATTTCATATATCCTTTCGGTTGTTACATCTTTATCAATATCGAGCAATTTTATTAATATGCAATGTTCGTCGGAGTACAGGTTGGAAATCGTTGATATCTCCTCTTTAGCTCGTTTAATTAATTTTTGTTTGTTGATTAGTTCCTCTAAGTTATCGTTTTCGATGTTTAGGATACCCTTTAGTTTTTCTATAATTTTTGTTGGTTCCATCTAAAATTATTAAATCTCTTTTAATTACCATTAATCTATTTAATTACTAATTAACTAAATTGTATGTTATTCATTCAACTCTTAGTTTAATATTTGTTTTAATAAGCTATTACTTTATTATTATAATTACCGTTGTAATTTATTTTATTATCGTTTTATTGTTTTTCCCGTTTGTCGTTATTCCCCTTACTTACCCCATTTCATTTTATCCCGCATTTTGCCCTTTTAATTATATGTTGTTTGCTTATGCGTCTTGTCGTGTTGTTGGTATCTTACAAGGGTGTTGTGTCGTCAAGTATTGATGGATGTTGAATGCTTTGGCGTTGCTGTCTATGTAACTTTAATGTCCGTTTGGTTCCTTGGGGTTTTGCAAACAATCGTTGTATTAATGGGTTGGTTGTTTTATTGTAGTCAGCGTGGTTGTTTTTCATTGTTTATATCGTTATCTTGTAGTCGGGTTGTTCGTTTTTCATCAGTTATTCTCTGGGTTTTTGTTTCATGACGTTCTCATTTCTCTGGGGTTTTGTAATATGTCGTCTCAATATTTCTATTTTGCTTGTATTCCTTGGGTTCTTTGTAAAACCAGTCATTTTATGAGCCCCCAAATTTGTATCTCGTAGTCGGGTTGATCGCTTTTCATCGATCTTTACAATTTCTCATCCATCTTTGCAATCGGTCTTTACATTTTAAAGTTCCACATGTTTCATCTCTCTGGGGTTCGGCAAAATGTCGTCCCGACATTTTCTGTTAAAAAGATAGTTATGCTTTATGTCCCCTCGCTTGTTGTACAAGAAAATCATTCTGAATCCCGGCTGAGCCCCCAAATTTGTATGGTGGGTTACAGGGTTTCATATCTTGCTTTTCGTTCGGGTGACCCTAGTAACGCCATACAAAATGTTGCTAACCGCCACTTGGCACCCGTTGCTAGGCAACGTTGGTAATGTGTTCAAGTGGTGGATTGCCCGCAAAAATTGAGTACCATGTGCTAGTACTATAGTTGCTCGGACAATCCTCGGGTTCACGAGCTGTCGATAGAAGACCTATGCTCGCTTTACATTGGTCCCTTAACTATAGACTGATTGGTGTAGGTGAATTCGAGTCTAACCCATCATGACCGAATATATAAGAGATGATTTATTTAATGAACAAAGGACATGCATAATAAGTTAAGTTGATTGACTTGACGCTTGTGCGGCTCGGCGTCGGGCCCGTTCCTTGCGTCCCGGCCGGCGGATGGTTGATTGGGTAGCTGTCGGTTTTGAGCCTGGTGCGGCTTCATCAATGACGCGTTGACTTGATAGTTGGGAAGGGCGAAGATGAGCGGATACGTTACCGCTTCCCCTTCCCGACAGGCTGCTAGGGCAACTTCTAAGCCCCTGATCTGTGTGCGCAGACTCGATTGAGCTGGCGTTCTTCGGCCCAGCCTTTTTGAGCTGCGGAGAGACGTTGGTAGAGTAGTTTCGTCCGTTTGGGGTCTAAACAGGTCGCCTTGACCTGTTGTACTTCGCGAGTTAACTGTAGTATCTGGCTGAGTAGCTCCGCGTTTGCCTGTCTAGCGCGGGCTAGCTCATTTTCCATTAGTTTCAGGCCGACATTTTCTATGAAGAAAAATATTAATTTTGTCTAATATGGAGAACTCTAATTATTTCAAACATAATCGTAGCAGAAAACTTATTTAAAACAAAAATTTCTAAGATGATAATTCATTATAATTCATTATTCATAACATCAATAAGATACAAATGTTAGTCATGCTTGTGTCTGGAGGCTCAGGACTCTTCGAGAAATTTCCTGACTCCTTCCTCCGGGGTGTAACCGGGAATAATGGGCACTGGTCGTCGGAGGTTGCGTGCCGGTCGGGCTGGGTACGTTTCTGCGATACGTCCGACGAGGACGTCCTCTTCAACGTTGGCGAGGTACATCCTCGCCTTCACCACCTGTAGGTCGACTCTTCTTGGATCTTCTCCCACTGAGCCAGCAGGCTTCGAGCATGGTCGACAATCTCCTCGGCAGGATACTGTTCCTCCTCTGGTCGGTGTGGGTCATTTCCTCTGCCCAGTACTTGCCATAGCGACGGGCACGATCGTTTCGGGCGTGGCTCGTCGAGAGTCATCGATGGGCGCGCTCGTTTCCAGGCTCGGCGCCATTCATCTGCCTCTTGTTTCGAAATCAGATTCGGCAACATAAATTCTGCTGAAATAAGTAAACGTCATATATTCTCTTACTAATTTATGGGAATATTAAATCTACAATCTCGAGTTCATGCAATCTTAAATCATCCGGTAATTCTAGGGGATACATTGACTGGTTAAATTAGCGTTCAGTGAACTTGATAGTCGAGCTGGAATTGTAAGGATTATTGTGCTGAAATGTCTGGGTTCATGTTCTGGTAATTTCCATAGTTCTTTCATGCTGAAGAAAGGTGATGGGGCAGAATATGTAATGTATGTCTATGTGACTTAGTTATTTGGGATTCAATTCATTTAACGTTACTACTGTTGGGGGGAAAAACATGCTCGCGTCGGTTTAACGTAATTAATAACGGTTATTGCAATTTTAAATGCTCATCGTAACTACTAATAGTTATTGTATTTATTAATGTTTAACGAAATTATCAATAGTTATTATATTTATTAAGGTTTAACGAAATTATCAATAGTTATTGTAATCATTAATGCCTATCGACATTGTCGTAATTATTGATACTTGACTCGTCTATTCATTCCTCCAACGGAAATGATTATTTATATTTCATCCTTTCTCTCGGTGGTAAATTATCGGAACGGATGTTTCTCGCGATGGTCAATTGTCGGAACGGATGTTTCTCGCGATGGTCAATTGTCGGAACGGATGTTTCTCGCGATGGTCAATTGTCGGAACGGATGTTGGGAATGCTTGATTCTTATCCGATCACGACATCCGTCCGTGTTTTAATGGTTGATAGTTCGTCGTAATTTCAGTTGTGCGAATCTACTAATCGAAATCCACTTTGTCTATTACTCTAATGGTTGACGTTGACATTAATCTGGGTCTAGTTTGTGCGTTCGTTTAAGCCGTCGGTACTGTCTTATCGGGGTTTTGTGTTTAGGTAATCTGTTTTTATTTTCTTACTGATTAATTTAATTGTCCATGGTTTTGAGGAACTATGCTGGCTGCTTACGACAAATTTTCGGATGTGGTCAATCGTTGATGGTTCTCGATGTTATTCATAACTTAAATTGTACCGGGAAAATTAACCGTTGGAATTCATGTTGAGGGTTGGCTAGAATGAAATTGCGGAATTGCAAAACTATAGTATTGTGTTAGTCGGTCGATTTAATGGTTGGAAAAAATTTCTCTTTAGTTCAAGGCAATAAATGTTCTCCGTTTTATTGTTGATTTATTGAACTTTCATTTTTTGTTGGATTACTTCGTGCTGGAATTTACCGATGTTTGATGATATTTGTATCATATTTATGTGGAGATTTTAAAGGTATTACAATTATTTCGATTAGAAGTAAAAATACAGATTTCATTGTTTTAATTCTTTAACTTAAACTACTAAACGTCTGACTAACGGAGCATCTCATTAATTCAGCCAACATCTTAGTTTAAAACGTGACTTCATCTTACTTTCCCCTAATCGATTTTGACTTTTATTGATGGATTACTTTACTATTTAGTTTAATTTTCTCGAAATTTATTGGATCAAATTTTACGATCCATCATCCTGAGTTTTCCTTACTAATTACCTTAGAGATTTTTCTTATCGTTAACTTAGGTTAATCAATAAATAGATTAGGCAATTTTAATGAACTATTTCTAACATCTGACTTAATAACTCTAAGTTTTTCCTTCCCTTACATACAAGTTTATTTTATTACTATACAATCTGCTCTAATTTTTTAATCAAGGACTTGATCTAAGTTAAACCCGTGAGTCACGTAAATTCTCTAGCCATCATTTTATTTAAATCCAACTGAATTAAAGAAACATTTACTTTTAATGAAAACTTTTTAACTTGATAGCTAAAATCAGTTTAAGGGACTCACTGAGTTACTTACAATATTTATTTTTAAATGTAATTTAACGTACTACTAATTAGATTATTTTCCAGTATTAGTTCAATTCACCGAATGATATATTTATAAGTAGTTTACTTTTGCTCTATTATCAAAAATTTATTTGTAACTAGTTTTATCTTTATCCGTAACTTAACTTGCTTTACACTATGAGATGATTGAAGTTAATTTATTTTTAAGCCCATAATTTTAGTTTAATTCTAATCAATTTACTTTGTTTTTAATCCATAAGGTGATTTAAGTTAAGGATAATTGTTTCGAAAAATAAATTCAATTTAGTACACCAAATGATCAAATTGATTCAAATTGCTAATTCAGGTTAATTCTATCAACGATTTTAGTTTAGTTTATCCCCGTACCTTTTCCCTTTAATAGATCCTAGGCGTATTTGTGTTTACATTATATTTATTGAGTGCCCACTGGACTACTCGGTGTGATAAGTTTAAGCCGTGTGTACTGTGATTTTAGGTCGATTTTTCTGAATTGAGAAACGAGGAAGCAGCCAGAGACTTCTTCCTTATTTCTCGCTTCAGCTATAGGGATAAATATTTACGTTACGACCGCTGCGTTGCGCACGCTGAGTCTTCACGGGTGCATATCATTGGCGATTGTCCACGCTCTTACATGCATCTGCACTATGTATATTTTGCTTTCTTGCGTGATGTGTCGGCTGTGGGCCGGAAAAATTTCGACAGATTTAGTTAACAAATTATATATATATGAAACAATTTATGCATAGTAATATTTATTAATTATAAGAAAATATAACAAGTTACCCTTCCAATTCATAAAAATAGCATACATTCATATAATAAACCAAATGCCTCTCTTCCCACGCCGACGTCCGAGCAGAGCTCTACAGAGATGCAAGGTACGGGGCGTGGAAAGGGGTTCCAAAATCAATGATCCTCACCTAAATAATAACTGAAAACCAACTGTAACTTCGAAGATCGTTTAGAACGTTTAAGACTTTTAAAACTTTATAATTATCAAAGATAGTTTTGTACAAAAACGATTCGTTTTCAAAATAGGTTTTTAAACAAATTTCAAAATGGTTTTTGTGTTTAAAAATGGTTAACTTTAATGTGAAAATGGATCAGTATATATACCTATTTGTGTGACGTGTGAAATTTGATGTAGTAAAACAAAATTCGACCTTGTTGTTTTCTGGCAAATTCTATTATTTATTTTTATTATTTTTCGATTTATTTTTATAATTTTTTATTTAGAATTTTATTTGAATTATTACTAATTCAAATTTTCCGATTTAAATCTTGCTTTAATGAACTTTAATTGATTTTTCCAATTTCGTCGAATTTGTCGTGTTTTCTTGTTGTGTTTGTGTAGGTATCGTGCGGATCTTGGTGCATTTTGTTATTATTTTAATTTATTTTTAGGTTTCTTAATTTATATTTAATTCTTTTATTTCTCAGATTTTATATGATTTAATTGGTGTTTTGGGGTTTTATTTAAATTGCGTGTTGTGTTTGCGTGTGTGTTTCTGATCCATTTAAACATTTTGAAGGCCGTTTACGTTCTGGCCCAACAACTGTAATTGCTCGGACAACCCTCGGGTTCAACGAGCTGTCGTTAGAAGACCTATGCTCGCTTTATTCTGCCCCTGTGTGGAAATTCAAAATTCATGCTGACCAGTAGGAGAGGAACACTATTTCGACGACACAGTGAGAGTACTCACGATTTTCCGACGGCCATTCCATTTATAATCATATCGGGAACATACTATTTTAGATTTAATCACATTTACGATTCTATTTATTAAAATAAGAAAAAAAAAATTAATATGTCAGGTCAGTCATTTAAATCGCTTTGTCCAGTAGACGTGCGGCTCTGCGGCGGGCACGTTCTTTGCGTCCCGGCCGGTGACTGCTTGATGGGACTGTTGAAGAATTTTTGGCCGGTGTGGAATTGTGGATCTGATTCTGGTAGGGCAACTGGGATGGGGCAAAGATAAGCGGGTAAGTTACCGCTTGCCCCTCCCGACTTGCAGCCAGGGCTACTTCCAGCCCTCGGATTTGTGTCCGGAGACTCTGATTTAATTGACGCTCTTCCGCCCAACCCTTTTGAGCAGCTGATAGGCGTTGGTGGATGGCTTTGAGTTTAGCTGGATCTACCCAGGTGGATTTCACGTGTTGCACTTCCCTGGTGAGTTGAATTATTTGTTCGTAGAGGGATTTGTTGGCCTTCTGGACTCGGGATAACTTGCAAATCCATGTCTTGTTGTTGAGCCACCAGATTCTCCAATTGCTGCCGGGCCTGCTAATGAATTTCCTCTGACGGGCTCCATGGGGTGGACGTCCCCATTCTCAGATTATCCCGGTCGAGGAATTTCGATGGAGGGAAGTCGGGACATTTTTCTTGCCAGTATTGGGCCCAAGCCCATCTCCAGCGATCTGCGAGAGAAATTGTGGAGTTGATGGCTAAAAGCAAATATCATTAACGTGAGTAACCGCCTATGGGGCGCCTTCATAAATCATTGTGTTTATTATCCCGTTACTTTACTCTGGTGCATGTGTAATACGAGATCCAATATTGGTCCGCAAATCATTAATTCCATTAAATAGTTTATGCGCAACAACAATTTTTTACTCCATTATATTTTCTAGATCGTCTTTTACTGTCTCCTGTCTAAGTCGCAAATTATGATGTATCGAATGGGAACCTCAAATTTAAGCGTAAGCTCCTTCACGAATTTTTCGGGGCTTGATGGTCAAAAATTCCTATCTCCTTCCGCGTCCTTACTGCCATCATCTTAAAAATCTGGGGATATTATGAAGATCAAATAGATTCGAACTTTAATTTGGACGTGGGGTCGGTAGTTCCCAGCTTTCTATTCTGCCAACAACTCAAAAAATTTGTTTGCGGCTAAGGGGACATTGTTTCGTTATTTACCAACTGTGGTTCTGGTGATTTAATTAATTATGTTAAATAGACCACTTAATTTACATTATAAATAAAACCATTTAACGATATTAGGATAAGAAAAATAAATAATATGATCAAATATATTTATCGAAATAAATTACCAGTAGTTGCGGGGGTCAATTCCCCTGATACTTCTCCTTCCGAGGACATTCCCGATTTCATCGTTATCTCGTCCGAATTTAGCGAAAATTCCATGATCATCAAATAAACTTTCCAATAAGAATAATCGATTTATTTCGGAGAATCTCAGTGCACTGGAAATGTTTAGTTTAAAAATTACCAATCGATTGTCGTATTGTAATATTTATATTAATGGCACTATTCGTATTGTGGGTTGTGTATCCTGCCGGAAATGACGAAATTATACTGGTGGATCGGCAAATATGATTATTGTGGAATTAAATGATCAAAGGTCGACTATTCAAAACTTTGTAACTATTGATTTTCGTCGATTATTGATAATTCGGAATTCTATCTCGTTACGCGATTGGGTAAGTTCTTTTTTCTATTAATTTTCCTCACGTTAACAATTCTTTTTAGACAATGTTGTATGTCTCCGTTTATCATGCCGAGGGTAGTTTTAGAAAACAATTCGTATTTATGTTATCCAGATCAATTGGAATTATTTTACCTGGAGCATTGTGCTAGTTACATCAGTGCTACATATTCTGTAAGTGGGTTAGTGCTTTAATTAACTTATTGTTGCACAATTTTATTGAAGTTATAACGAGGTTCGTGGGTACTACTATTACAAGCATCTTACGCGAATTTTGGAAGGATTATTTTGATACGTTTAATGGAATAAATTGATTTGCTCGATGAGTTTTTATTGATTTACTCTACTTAACTGAGCCCAATGATGTTTATTTTGTTTCCACAACTAAATTTTAGTCAAATTCAATTATTAGCAATGTTATTCTATGAGGCTTTTCGGAAGAATGCGTTTACTCGCCATACTGGAGAATGTACTTTGACTTGGAGTTAGTCTACTTCACTGAAAATTTTGGGTGAGTTGGGTTCAATTATTATAGTTATGTATTAATCAGGTTTTTTCCTCAATTATTTAAATAATTTGTGATTCCCTTTTTTAAGTCCATACTAATTATCAGTTTATAAAAAAAATAATCATCTAATTATATAGCGGCGTTGCGTCGAACTCGATTAAATGTTTTACTTTACTAGGAGTTTGAAACGGTTTATTTAATAATGATTATAAATCTACAAATTTAGAGTTCAATTGAATTTATCAATTTATTCCATTTCAGATTAACAATCTTAATTTATCTCCTATCAACGATTTCATATTGACTTATTATCAACGATTTTATTTTATTTCATAACAACGATTTCGTGTTAATTTTTTCCCCGTACCTCTTCCCTTTAATAAGCCTTGGGCGCATATTGTGTTTATATTATATTTAATGAGTGCCCACTGGACTACTCGATGTGATGATTTTGAACCGTGTGTAGAATGATTTAGGTCGAATTTACAGAAATGAGAAACGAGGAGGCAGCCAAAAGACTTCTTCCTTATTTCTCCTTTCTTCTATACGGAATAATATTGACGTTCCAACCCCTGCGTTCCGCACGCCGGGTCTTCACGGGCAAAGATCATTAGCGATATTCCACGCACTTACACGAGTCTGAATTGTATATTGATTTTACTAACTTGCGATGTGTCTTGGCTGTGGGCCGGAAAAATTTCGACAAATAGGTTAATTAATTTTATGA
Source organism: Schmidtea mediterranea (assembly GCA_022537955.1). Classification (NCBI taxonomy): domain Eukaryota; kingdom Metazoa; phylum Platyhelminthes; order Tricladida; family Dugesiidae; genus Schmidtea; species Schmidtea mediterranea. The sequence goes on from CM039679.1 coordinate 260,984,183, forward strand.
AAAACAAATTTTTAACATTATAAATATTTATTAATATATATCAAAAGGAAAATACAAAATTACTTGACCATAACAATCCATTCCATTAAAATATTTTCATAAAAATACATCTCCCCCCACGCCGACATCCAAGCAGAGCTCTACCGAGGTTGCGAGGGTGTGACGTGGAGAGAGAGTTCCAAATAAAACTACTTCTCACCTAAAAATTCAAAAGAATTCAAAATAGGTTTGAAAATGGTTTTCAAAAAAAATGGTTAAATTTTATGTGAAAATGCATCGGTATTTATACCTATTTTCTGTCCCTAACCTCGCATGTTAATTTTGATGTAGTAAAAAAAAATTCGACCTTGTTATTTTCTAATGTATTCTATTCTTTATCTTTATTATTTTTTAATTTATTTTAATAATTTTTTATTTAGAATTTTTATTGAATTATTTCTAATTCAAATTCTTTGATTTAAATTCCATTTTCATGAACTTTTATTAATTTATCAAATTTTTTGTCGAATTTTTTGGGTTTTCATGTTATGTTTGTGTTTGTATCGTGCGGATCTTGTTGCACTTTGTTATTAATTTTATTTATTTTTATGTTTATTATTTTATATTTTATTGTTTTTCCTCTCATATTTTGGTGGGATTAATTGATGTTTTAATAGGTTTATTTTAAATTTGCTTGTTATGTTTGCATGTGTGTTACCGATTCATTTAAACATTTTCCAAGGCCGTATGTGTTCTGGCCCAACACACACAATCCGTATTATACTGTCTACACGTTACCGTAGCTAGGCAGCGTTGGTACTGTAACAAATGGTTATACGTCCTAAGGTGAACTTCGCTGCAAAGACTACTCTGGCTTGGACATACCGAGAGTCGAGAAAGCTACCGATAAAAGGCCTATGCTCGTTTGCTTCTCTTCAGGTTAGATTTCAAATCGATTCTATCTCTAACCCTATTTTATTTTATTCGGTTAATTTATTTTATAATTACTAACTAGAATTTTGTATTATCTTCTAATTATATTTTTTCTCATAATTTTTTTTCGCTAAATAATGTTTTATAAATTAACTCAATTTTTGGTAAAATTTCTGTGTTTTACTTTCGTATTTCTTGATTTTATATTTATTTATATTCTTATACGTTTTACTTAAGTTATCTTGGTGCTTGATTTTGTGTTATGTTACTGATTCACCTAAACAAATTTTAGCTTCACCTTGTGCTGGCCCAAAACAGGATTTGCTAATTTTCTGTTTTCATATAAATTAAAGAATATTAAAAAATGTTTTTGATTTTAACTACAATCACTAATTTTTCTAAATTAGAAAGTTTTGTAAATTTTGAAGTTTTTGAATAAATAAATATTTGGATGTCAATTAATTCTGATTTAACTAGCATTCACACTGAATCAATCAATAAAGTAACGAGGAGCCAAATTCGAAAAGAACTATTAAAGTCAGTTCTCAAAACTATGAAATTCGAGTTGCTAGATGCGAGTTGACAGAAAAAGCCATCTAGAGACAGAAAAATATTTAAACAATATGGAGAAATTGATAAAAACTGTAGATTAATAGTGTTGGGCCAGAACACAAACGGCCTTGTAAAGTGTTTAAATGAATCGGTAATACACACGCAAATACAACATGCAGATTTAAAATCGAACCTATTAAAACATCAACTAACCCTGCTAAAATACGAGAAAGAGAACAAAAAAAATAATAACAAAGTGCAACAAGATCCGCACGAAATAAACATAAAAATAACATGAAAACCTAACAATTTGAATGAAATTTGACAATTTACCAAAAAATTGCAAAATTTCATAAAAATGGAATAAAAATCAAATAATTTGAATTGGAAACAATTTAATTAAAAAAAAATTCAAAAGCAAAATTGTCAAATAAAATTACAAAATAATAAAATCAAGAATAGAATATACTAGAAAATCACAATGTCAAATTTTGTTTTACTAAATCAAAAATAACACGCAAGGTTAGGTTCGTACAATAGGTATATATACCGATTCATTTTCACATAATTTTAATCAAATTTTTTGAATCAAAATTTTGAATCGTTTTGAATCGGTCTTACCTGAAGCAGTTTTAACCAGTGTGGAAATCTTGAAACTTTAATGTGAGTGAGAGGATATTCGAAAACTCTCTCCACGTCGCATCCTTGCATCCTCGAATGAGCTCTGCTTGGGTACCAGCGTGGGGAGAGAATGATGATGTACCAATGAACTACGATGTATTATGTGGCAAAATATATATTTATCTAAATAATTAGACTTTTCCGTCGAAATTTTTCCGGCCCACAGCCGCAACATCTTACAAGTCATTAAAATCAAACATACAATCGAATTGTGTAAGTGCGTGTACAATTGCCAATAATTCGTGTCCGTGAAGGCTCCGGCGTGAGAACGCAGGAGCTGAAACGTCAATATCATTTCGTATAGGGGAAAAGGGTGAAGGGGAAATAGTCTTTTGGCTATTTCGTCGACACCCGATTCCCATAAAATCTACCTAAATTACTTTCACATACGGCTCAAAATTACTAAACCGAGTAGTCCAGTGGGCACTCTTAATCTATTAATATCGATACAAGCTTATCTTAGGATCAATTTAGGGAAAGGTACGGGGAAGGCGATGTCATCAAATTGTTGCTATGATCTTAAAAGAAATTTTGAAAAGTAAAAATTCTATCGATTACTAATGTATTCTAAGTAATAAATGATAACTCGATCGTGATAAGTCGATCGTGAATTAACCTAACTTGAAAAAAACTAAATAATAACTCACTCAAAGATATACTCTGATTATAAAAGCAAAATCCCAAACTTCTAAAGCGCGGTAAAAATCTAACGAACCAAAAATATGCCTTTTAAAGTGTCGACAATTCCAAAATGTTTGTGAGAATTTATAAATGAAAAAGCGTTATTCGAAAATCATTACTTTAAACCATTCGTAAAAGGCAAAAAAATATAATATTATAACCCACTCTAATACAAATAAGTCAAACGTATATTAAATCACAGTTTCATAATGAATATAACCATTTGGCGAAAGTAAATCCAAAGTTTAAATGACGAAACCACACCGGTAAAAAACTAAACAAGAATTTTTGTACTCCAATCAAACGTCGTTGTAGATCGGTATGAAAAGCCGTGGATACTGGTTGACGAATTTAGACCCTTGCGATGTAGTGGCACCACTGTTGAGATCGATTGCTTCAAAAATTTGACGTTCGAGTAATCAGAACATAACCATTTTTCTACGGTTTCTAAAAATTCAATCAATATCTACAAAATATCCACCTGAGATTTACTAAAGTCTAACGTTAATAGCTGAGAAATAATGTCCATAAAACCGAAATTGATCGCAGTAGGCTGAATTAAACAAACCAAATTTTGCCAGTGTAGATTCAATTAAACTAATAATAAAATAAATTACTAAAGGTTGCAGTTGAGGATAAGAGTGCTGGCAAATATAATTTGCAATAGGGATTAGACGCACACATACTGCTAACATCTCGACCTGACCTTTACTAGAATTAAATCAATAGCGAGGAATTTAGACACCCTTAATTTTAATCACCCATTAGAATTGTGGTGTGTGCGGCAATCAATCCTATCACCGGTGTTTGTACCCATATACAAATATGATGTAAGCGCACGAATTCCACATTCAATTTTGTTCTGAAATTCCTTTTTGATGCATCGAAATACTCAAAGACCTAGTTTGAAAGATGAAACTCCACGGAAGGCTGACGGGAAATTAACAAAGATGATGGAAGGTAACTTTGATGACACTTCTTTATAAAATTTTAATTATTATTTCCGAGACATAACATTAGATAATGTTCCTTCAACTTTACAAACCTCGATGACGATTCCCTCATTAGAAAAGTGACAAGAGAATATGTAGAGCGATACGAAGCTGTATCACACCCTACGATTATCCCTTCGTTGTCCAACTAAGATAGTGGTCGTAACTCGATCGAAATAAATGAGATGGACTAAATTTAATTCGTTCAAAAATCTATTGAACATTTTTGCATAGATTGGTCACGTAAATGAAGAGTAATTCCATAACGTTCCTCAGAATCCGACAAAATAGGCAGGTAGGACAAGAGGCGTACATCCATGGTGCCCAATCAACCTGTTGATATAAATGATTACTATGACCTATAAATTTCGGCTTAATTCATTGAAATCCGTAATTGACGGACTTAAGGAAGTCTTTGTTAGTGATGAGCGAACTGCCACCGCCAAATTCACATCACCAGAGTCCGGGAATCATAATGTTCCTTGTAGTCTTAGCCGAGTTTGGTTTTGGATAACAATTATTTTGACCAGTGTTGGGCCAGAACACAGACGGCCTTGTAAATGTTTAAATGAATCGGTAATACACACGCAAACACAACATTCAGATTTAAACTCAAACCTATTAAAACACCAATTAACCCTACCAAAATGCGAGAAAGAGAACAATTAAATATAAAATTATAAAACACAAAAATAAATTAAATAATAACAAGTGCAACAAGATCCGCACGAAATAAACATAAACATAACATAAAAACCCAACAATTTGACCGAAATTCGATAATTTATCAAAATGAGAAATTCCATAAAAATGGAATAAAAATCAAATAACTTGAATTAGAAATAATTCAATTAAAAAGTCAAAAGAAAAATTGTCAAATAAAATTTCAAAATAATAAAAATTAAGAATAGAATATACTAGAAAATCACAAGGTCAAATTTTTTTTTACTAAATCAAAAATAACACGCAAGGTTAGGGTCTTACAATAGGTATATATACCGATTCATTTTTACACAATTTTAACCAGTTTTAACCAGTTAATCGATTTTTAACCTGAATCAGTTTTACGAAACTTGAAAAGCGATTTTAGCCAGTTTTTCCGAAGAGTGATTATAATGTAAGTGAAAACTTGTGCGATGCTCTCTCCACGTCGTATCCTTGCAACCTCGAATGAGCTCTGCTTGGATTTCAGCGTGGGGAGAGGGAATTATGACATATTATGTATGCAAATTATTGAACCACAATGTGTTACGCGGTAAAATATATCTTTATGAAAAAATTTATTTGTTTACTGTCGAAATTTTTCCGGCCCACAGCCGAAACATACTACAAGTCATTAAAATCAAACATACAATTCGAAATTGTGTAAGTGCGTGTATTATCGTCAATGATTCGTGCCCGTGAAGGCTCCGGCGTGAAAGTCAATACCATTCCGTATAGGGGAAAAGGGTGGAGGGGAAATAGTTTTTTGGCTATTTCGTCGACCTAAAAATCACTAACAACAAACGGCTCAAAATTATCACACCGAGTAGTCCAGTGGGCACTCAATAATTATAATATGAAAACGATGCGCCTAAGGTCAATCAGAGGGATGGTCACGGGAAACAATAAAATGAAATCAACTGATAAAAAAGAATTACTCTATAGAGTAATGAAACTCAAGAGTAAAAAATAAATAATGTAGTTGTTATGGACTTCTGATATAATGTCTAAAGTCAATGAAATTGTTTAAGAGTAAAAATAAATAATGTGATTTCGGATATAATGTTTAAAGTCAGTAAAATTGCTTAAGGGAAAAAATTAAGTAATGTAGATATTATGAATTTCGGATACAAGGTATAAAGTCAATAAAATTAATTACGAGTAAAAATTCAATAATATTATGGTCTTCACCTAGGTTACTTCGAATCAAAATCAACCCCTTCGAATAAAGAATCGATGAAACTAGTTGGGAATAAAGAATAAATAATGCCATTTTTCTTTTGAATAATGTAAATTCCATATCAAGCGTATAACTTCAAAGGCTGTTGGATATTAATAATTAAACAAACCTCGAATCTGCATCTGCATTAACCGTAATAAAAATCCCGATAATCTACACTCTAATAACTGATTAATAACCACGAAGCATTTTTAGAAAAATATCGGAGAAAAAATGATCAGAAGAGAAGTAGGGATTCCTATCTCCCCAGCGCGACAAAAACCCTTATCGCGATAACAAATGTGCTCCTACCGAATATCTGCACGTCAGACATCGATATTACTAACAGCTAAGTAGTAAATAAAATCGACCTAGAAAATGCCAACAAATAGGTCACTAAACACCAGACTAACAATTATAAAACCAGTATCCGAATTAGCTTATTAAAATGTTCAAATCATTCCTCCCCCCGAATACAATAACAAACAACAGTTCGAAAATTTTTTATTGAATAATAGAATGAATAAAATCCATGATTAAAATGTTGCTGACCAGAGTCTTCCACTGTGCCGGGGTATGCCGGAAGGTACTACTCTAAAATCCAATAGTTAACAATCCATTAGAACTTAATTATACTATTACCTGCCGGAATGAATCCACGCAAAGTAGCTATCAGCGGGCGTTAACTAACCCAAAGATCGTCGGATGAATCGAGAAGGCGAATGACCCGAGTATAATAACATTTGCTATTTGTATGGCTGATTTGGCATTTACATTCAAGCCGATCAATAGTGGCAACTATCTCGTGCACACTAAAACGAAACTAAATTCGACAGGCACACAACATTCAGATGCCCCACACACGCGCTATCCAGAAAAATCGTCGGCGTGACCTTTGAAATTCTACTGATCATCTATAGCGATAACATCCCGTCAATATAAATGTCGCAGACAACTTGAGGTAAATCATAAAATTACAAACACATTAGGATGCATTACCAACCAAATGAATTAGACCGAAATTCTCCAGTGAGATTCCCAGAAGAAGTTGCAGCTCAAGGATCCAGCTCTAACACCACAAGTAAATTAATTCTTATATATTAACTTCCTATTAACTATATAAGTCCTGGACAGAAGCACTGAAATGACTATCTCCAGTATCAACTTCGCGAAGCAATGTTGAATTAATGACAATTATAAAAATAAAATTTCCTTTAAATGAATCCTTCGTTGATTTCTATGAAAGTAGCTTATGAGAAACTTAACAAACATGACAAATTACCCTCAACATTAACCAAGTGTACGAGACGTCAAACTACAGGCACAATCTTCGATCTGACTCTGACCCGTTCGATGAGGGAGAGATCCGAATTTACACTTTGCCAAAGGGGATAATAATTTAGCTAGGGGTAACTGAAGATAATTTTTTTTAATTGATGAAACTTACAATCCTTGTTGTCAAAATGTCATGCCGAGAAAAATAATTGTAGATTATTAATAATGGGCTTAAAGTAAGTTATTTAATTAGTACTTTTCTTTTGGTAATAAACTAAACAAATAAGTAGAGAAATAAGCTATGGTTTTATTAATGATTTAATTTTTTTTTGTTCTTTAGTAATAAATTAAACGAAAATAAATAGTGTAAAATTAAAGTATTTTGTTGTTAATTGTTAAAAATGACGGATTATGAATTTTTTTTTGGTAATAAATTAAACAAAAATAAATAGTGTAAAATTAAGGTATTTTGTTGTTAATTTTTAATAATGACAGATTTTTTCCTTGTTTTCGTAAAACGTCTGATCGATAATTTTTATAACCAATAATAGGCGCTGTACAGTGATCTAGCTGAATAATCCGAATGAACGGACATAGTTTGTTAATATATCAAAATCAAAAAGGAAACTCCCTTAGCAGCGGTTTGTACGATCGTCCCATACAATTTAGAACGTTTATTTAATGGTATTATTCGGATTTCAACTAATTCTTCTTAGTTACAAAGCATATTATCGGCATGACAGTTTGAATGGGTTGGAGCTCATTTTGAGGATAATTCATGTTAATAATCAATTAAAATAAAATAAAAATCAAAGCGCTATTCACCATGTAATTTAAGATGACTTTTCACTCTAATAGTTCTTAACGGCTAGTATTCCAAACAACGAAACATCCCAAGCCTCATTGATCAAACCCAATAGGGCATAGACCTTTTGTAGATGACATCCGATAACTTCCACGGAGGGTCGTTCCATAATAGAGTTGGATACCATGTAAATAACCGAAATATCATTCCAATTAGTAGACGGTGAACAGCGTAGAACAAAATTGAATATACTAGATCGAAAAATAAGTACATCGTACCGCCACTCTAATTATGTTTAGTATTGAATAAGCACGATTTCCGAATTGATTTGAATTTTCTTGTTTAACATGTGATGACCCCGATTTGTGGGATAGGTTGATCGGGAAAAGGTATCATGCTTAGGTAAAATTCCCCCGCAATATCAGTAAGGATGAGACCTGTAACGGTATAACCAAGAAAGCACATCACCCGCATACATTTTGACGGCGTATCGCATTCTGAAGATAAGCTAGTGAAATAAATACGGAAATAGCCCCAGGAAGCGCGCACTGTCACTTATCAGCACGCGACCGAGCAACTAACCGAGAATTAGATGGCCCATTTTTAAAATTGGATTTTTTTGTTTAGATGAGTCGTGGGTTGACGAATCCAGAGTCACCATCCGATTCCCCGCGCATACTGCAAATCGTTGTCGGCAAGCTATGTGGGATGCGGGGTTTACCGTATCCCAGGTTAGAGAATCCAGATCCCGCACTCTGCAACAAATGGAGGAGGTCGAGCTCCCGTTCGTAGCTATAAAACGGGAACCGGGCCGCAATCCAGCCAGAGAAATTCGTGGCCAGGCTGAGTTCCTCCTCGCTCGTCTTGAGGAACATCAGCGTCAGACTAACATCCAAGTAGCTAGGGCCAGGCTTTATCTCGCCAACGTGAACGAGGACATCGCAGCCGACAGGATTGCTTGTACGGACGGTTACGCGCCGCCGTACAACACTTCATTCAACCTCGATGACGAGAGGTTAAACGTCAACGCGGAGGCCATGAACGTAGTTATTCCGCGGAAGGCTCTTCCTCGAAAAATGCAAAGGAACGAAGAAACAGCTGAACGACATAACGAGAATCCCTATGCCCGGACAGTTTCAAAACCGGATTCCTTCCAACACCATAGGAAGAATGACCGTGATAATTATCGACGATAGAGTAGGATGACATCATCTTAGTTAAATGAAATAAAATGTCTTAGTTAATTTTATACTTGTTTGATCCGTATTATTAATAAAATCACGCCTGTCGTTAATGATTATAATCCATTAATTGCACTAAAGTAAAATAATGCAACATGATAACTCTGCTTTACAGATATGGAACCAGTGAGAGTATTACAACGTGAGTTGGAGCACGCACGGAAAGCTAACGAGAATCTCCATGCTCAACTCCTGCAGCTGTCAAACGAAATACAACGGATTAGAGCTATGTGGGTAGAGCCGGCGAAGGTGAAAACGCTCTACCAGAAGATAACAGCCGCGCAAAAATCAGTTCATTAAAATAAAGTTCATTAAAATAAATTTAAAACACGAAAAGGTTGTAGTGCAAGGTAAAACGTATTTTTCACTACAATGTCAGCTTTTTGGAACTTACATTTGGAGTTTATTTCAATCTTTGTAAAAATATGACTATGACTGATTAAATCAGCACCCCCCATATTAGAAAATAACGTTATTCAATAGACCAGTGTTGGCGAGATTGATTTAGAATTAGCTCCACAATAGATATCTCTGGAAAATTGAAGGAAACCGAAACGAAAGACTCGTTATGGATTGAGGAGGCCAAGATTGTTCGTTGGTTGGGATGGGATCTCACTGTGTCGAACAAGGTTAAAACTGCTCGCATGCTGGGACATATTCTCAAGTCCAACGGGATTTGAATACCCACAAAAATAACTTAATCTTGCGATATTTGTTTTCATTGTTTTTTTAATATAAATTATTAATAATAATGTTACTTGTGTTTATTTTTGGTTTTATGCTTAAAGAATTAAATCAGTTAGATAATTGAGAGCGGGACTGTTAAAGCCAGAGCATGACGTCTTCTATGACAGCTCATGAATCCAACCGCATATTAGGGCATTGGCAGTCTTTAAAAAGAGGCTCACCCTTTGCTAATATTCACCCACTAGCACACAGTACCAACGTCAATCTTTGACGGGTGACTAGCGGTTAAACTCTTATGCAGGCGCTGAGTGGGCATTGGTTAACCTTTAAGCTCCTACAAAATTTCTCATTACCCATCAGTTCTCAGCACTCTTGAACCCAATTTATATTTATTTGTGATTTTTATCATATTTTATTGGGTTTACTTGATGTGATATTTTATAACTCAGTTATTGACTCGATAAAACAAATCTTAAGACCTCTCTGTTTTGACCCAACCTTAACTAAAAGTTGTGCGTTTTATGCATAAATTTACCCTTGGTTAAATTAGCTTTGGCATTTGATTACAATCATTATTAAAAATCCTTCATCTGAAAAATTTGCGAACAAGAAACATAAATTATAAAAATGCTTCCTATCAAACCATTTTTTCAAATTATTTTCTTCTGGAATTATATTTTAAAAATTAATTTGATAACTTTAAAATTTTAATAATTTGATAAAATTTTATATTTATAATCAATTCAGTCATTTTTTAAGTAATTAATTTAATTTAAATTAACTACAAAAGGCTTCCGCTGAATTTTTAGTTTTCATTGAAATTGTATTAGTTACACAAAATTAATAAACTCAATTTGTTTATTTTAATCTGCTAGTACAATATTTTAAAATTAAATAGAGATGAGTAAGAAATCAGATAAGAATGCGAAGTCACAACAAGAAATTTTTAATGAATTTCAGAGTATGTTGATGGAACAAAAAGCAATGGCTAATAAATTGGGTGAATTGGAAATGGAATTACGAGAACACGGGTATTTTTTGCTTAAATATTTTTTGAGATTTTAATATCTTATAGACTTGTAATTAAAGTACTATGTGAAGCTAATTCTGATAGAAAGTGTTTTAGAACATTAGGTGGTGTTTTAGTTGAACAAACTGTTAAAGAAGTTTTACCATGTTTACAAGAAAATGAAGAACAAGTTATTAATTTCAATGTATTTAGCTTTACTTAACTAAAACTTCTAGCTGAAGAAAATGATAGAAGTTATTAACAACAATTGTAATCAAAAAACGAAGGATATTATTGCATTTAAAGAAATACATGGAATTAAATTTGGAAGTGAAAAAACCGAACAGAAAGTCGAATCCAAAGAGGCGGCAGCATCAAGTGGAGTTTTGGTTTCATAATTTAAAATACCTAATAAATTTTGTTTGAATTTATTTTAATTATGATTTCATGATTAATTAAATTTCGTTAAAAATTGATTATTTGTTATTTTCAGTGTTATTTTAACGGAGAATTGTTTTTTCCAATTATTTTAAGTTGCAGCTATTTAATATAAATGCTCTTAACCTATTTTTATATTCAATTTAAAAATTCGTGCTTTTGTATTCTAAATTTTCTGATCAAATATTAAATCTCTTGAATGAATGTAACGGAGTTTTATCATATTTCATTCCTATCGGTGAAACATAATTCAAAAGAATGGTAGGCTGCCGTTGTACAACCTGTAACGCTTGATGGAAATCTCGTCCGAGGTGGGTACTAATAAAATACGGGAACTGCGACACGGCTTTAGGGGATAACATCAGTGGATAATTAGGTAGGGCGATCAAACATTTTTAAAAAGCCTTTGTTCAAATAAAAGGAATCTGCTGGGATAAGCTACAATTTTGCTATAGTGGATTTGTATTTAACACTTCCTACCGACACTTCACGTATACCTATTCCTACCGTGGCCGGTCTTTCACAACTTATATTTTTCAATATTGAATGCAGACCAATAGCCAGCTTACCAGTATAAAAATATTTTATTTTATTCAAGAGTACATAAACTACATTTTATTCGTTTTTGTCACACTTTTTACAAATGGGCTTCTCAGCTGTAAATTTTCCACATACGTACTTTTTACATTTTAGACAGATTTTATTCGCCTTATTATCTTTACAATACCTTTACAATATGTTTTCCCTTCACGGGAACCTGCACGTGTACTTGCGATGGGTATTGGTTGATTTTCCTTGCCGAGCTCTTGTTGATATTCGATGGCAAGTTCTGCCAATTGGAATAGAAATTCTTGTCTTGAAATTTCTCCTCCCGTAGTTTCATTAAATAACACCCATGCATTTATCCCGGCTAAATCCAAGATATTAAAAAATACTTGCAAAGGCCATCTCCGAGATTTAGATTTTACCGAATAATTTCTGGCAATTTGGCCGGTCACATCTACGCCAAATTTGGTGCTATTATACAACTGAATTGTCTCCGGTGTTCGGGTGTCATTTTCTTCAACTTGTACGGAATTGTGCATTGAACTGAGAATTAAAACTTTCTTTCATTGTTTGGCTTTGTAAACTGTCAACATACAATTATTTGAGCGATAAAGTTTGGTTGAGAAAAGTGCCATGTCGTCGTTTTTCAGTTTTGCCAGTCTTGATAGCTCTTTTCTATTTGCTCTAATTGTCCCAACAATCGTGGTTTTTTTTGCTAAAAGTTTTGTTGCTAAAGGTAGGCTTGTAAAAAATTTGTCCGTGGTTATATTTCTTCCACATGCTACATACGGTTTTGCTAATTTCATAGTGACAAATTCTCCAAGAGGAACTGAGGTTCTCTACTTTCATCTTTTCTCAAATATGGAAAGCCGTTTATTATATATTTCCTACTTACATCGGATGCTAACCAGAATTTTATACCAAATTTGTCCGGTTTATTGGGCATGTATTGAGTAAATCTACACCTTGCTTTCGTTGGAAACAATTGTTCGTCAATAGTAATATATGGCCCTGGTTTATAACAATTTTGACTGTTGTCAATAAACTTGTACCAAACTTCCGAAATCATAGCAAATTTATCGGTTTGTAAGCGTTGGCTTTGCTGATTTCTGTCGTCAAATCGAATAAATCTCATAATCTCCGTAAAGTCATGTCTACTCATAGTATTTGAGAAAGAAGGCTGGTCCCATTTTTTATTCCATAGAAATGATATATCTATATTCTTAGCCTCATATGCGCCGCGTGCATACGAAATTGCAAAAAATGCATATAACTTTGTAGTAGACAGTTCCCATTTATATCTCAACACTCTAAATGCCTCTGTCTCTGTGCACTTTCTTATAAGTTCGATTATATTTTTATCAATTATCACAGAAAATGCCATCCTAACTTAGCCTTTCATAATATTACGTTTACTATACCCAGTCGGGCCTGATGTTTCCCTAAAAATATTATGACTAGGTGCTCTTCCAGGATTAGACCCTGTTTTTACTTTCTGCCAAACAGTTCCGTCCATCGCAATTTCGCTTACCTCTTCGCCATTCTCACTATCGGAACTAACTAAAACTCTCCTTCTTTTTCGTCGTCTACATACGTTCGAAATATTCTTTTCGTCCTCATCGGTGTTCGAGTCGGTTTTAAGTGGATCATAATTTTCCGTATTATCGATTTTCATATCCAGAATTTCTTGATCATCTTCAGAACATTCGGCATCGATATCATTTATTTTTTCTAATAATACATTCGCACTCCTCAGACGTCTTGACATTTTGAAGACAAATATTCAACGGAAAAAAAAACTAAAATATGAAAATGTAAATCAATATAAATAAAAAAACCAATAAAAGATTAAATGTGAAACTTACTGCGATGTATTATTAGTCTTGTTCACTATTTTGAAAATGACACTTACAACAAGTAATACGATATAAAATATTATAAAATAATAATAAAAGACTGCCAAGTATGCTCTTTGTGACTTTCACGTTTCGATACACTCTGTTCGTGTTGCAAGACTCTACTGATTTGAATTCGTAAGAAAACGTCTATGCATTTCCTTCAGTTATGAGTTCATTTCTTTTCCATCATAGTAGATAAGATTGCGTGAGAAAATTCGAGGAAGTGGACCGTATTAGATCAATCAAGCAAATAAACACCGCTAACCCGATAGTCGAGCGAGAACTGCAAACAATTGGAAGTGCCGTAAACCATTTTCTGGAAGGCACTTATCGGATAAAATCATGCCACAACTACATTACCTTTCGTTTGTAACGACTTTATAGTTTTGGCATTGAGTCTTAGAGAAAAATTATTACAAAAATGTATAAATCGTACCACCGTCAAATGACCGGTCGTGGTAGGTAAGACAGACTAAAAATTCTTCTCAGAAAATAAACAATAAAAAAATAAGTGAATATTGAAAAATGTATTATACATATATATGAGGAAAAGTCATAAAGTTTAAAGGCGATTCGCTTACTTTGAATGTAGGAAATTCCAATTGAAAATTTAAAAACGGTCATTTGACCGGTCCCGGTATGAATAGTGTTAAAGACATCATTAGGTGTATTGACAAAAAATGAATTAGTATTTTATATTAAAGGCACTGAGTTTTGATATAGTTTGATGATATTGGGGACTTTAGAAATTACTGAAACAGCAAATTCCTGGGACACAATATCATCACAAGGATTCGCACCATCTCCCGAAAAACTCGCAACTGTAAAGAGATAACATTAGCGAAAATTGTTACTGGCTTATGCAACTTCTCATGCGCTATGCATTTTTGTCATGGATTTTTCAGGGGCGCTTCAGAACTGCTAGCATCATTAACTGGTTTAGCCAGTGGTTCAAAAATGAAGTGTACCAAAAACACTATTAACTCATTTGAAAAAATAAAGGATAAGTGTAGTACAAATGGTTTCATTAAAATTTCCAGACCCCAAGCTCGAATTTAAACTAAACACTGACCCATCAGACTACGCCATTATTTCAGTTCTCCATCAAATCTCAGACAATAAGCTAGAACCACTTGAATTCTTTCTAAAGAACTTAATTTCACACAATCTAAATATTCGACCTTCGAAATGGAACTCCAAGGGGTGGAAAATGATAAATTGTCAAGTCAACATCCCACAAACTTAACTGCTGGAATTGAATATCAATTTACCACTTTTCCAACAAACTATTACGAATATATATAAAAGATTTAAGGGGGACCTGTCACGAATACTAAAAGTATCGCGGCCATCCATAATAATAAATTAAAACTTAAAAACAATTAACATAAAATATATTTGGCATATAACAATAAAACAAAAAAAACCACTTACGAGTTTCAGAATTCAAATTTAAATTCTTTTCAGGTTTTAAGTACAATAATAAAGATGACAATTATGAAAATGGCTGCTGTATATATAGTGTTTTCATGCCTGGTGCGAGCAATCAGCTAATTTTAAACATTTTTCGGCCATTTTTTCGGGTTTTTAATGGCTTTTATTTGTGAGGTTAGTGGTCGTTGACCTTAACTCCTAGCATAAAATACTTTACTGACTGCCACTGGTTACCTGTTGCTAGGCAACGTTGGTTCTGTGACCGTCAAAGGTGAGCTTTATTACTAAAACTGCTAAGACCCGGTCTACAGCTGGTTCAGCGAACTACAGTTAGAAGGTGTATGGTCATCTTGCTCTTAGGTCCCTTACCTTCTTTAATCCTTTTTTCTTTCAGCTTATGTCTCACTCCTCTCATGGAAACTTATTGTCATTTATACGATGTCCGAATTAAACAATAACCAAATTAAGCATGAACATTTATTACGATATAACAGAAATTAATCTTATTTACATGCGAAACAATAATATTCAATACAAAGTTATTCACAATCATGCTCAGTGGTTTCATTGTTGGAGCTTCCTACGCTCTCGCTCGGCTCTTCCAGGCCTGGTGTGCGTCATTGGCTTGTCAGTGATCTTCTTAGGTTGATTTTGCTCCCGATGAGCCACTTGCGCGGTTGCAAACAACAAGGAGTAAGTGACCGCACTCCCATCTTGACTGGCCTCAACGGCAACTTCAAGTCTGCGAATTTGGACTTTCTGAGCCTCATTTAAAGCCTTCTCCTCTTGCCAGCTTTTCTGAGCCACCGTGAACCTTTGGTAAATCTTCTTTACCCGTGACGGCTCGATCCATGTGGCCCTCGTTCGTTGCAGTTCTCGGCTAAGCTGCACACTCTGACGGTGGAGACTTGTATTTTCTTTCCGTAACTTTTTCAATTCTTGGCAAATTTCCTTTATTGCGTCCATAGCTGAATCATAACCGATATTAATATTGTTGGGCCAGAACACAGACGGCTTTGTAAATGTTTAAATGAATCGGTAACACATATGCAAATATAACATGCAGATTTAAACTCAAACTTATTAAAACACCAATTAACCCTACCAAAATGCGAGAAAGAGAACAATTAAATATAAAATTATAGAACACAAAAATAAATTAAATAATGACAAAGTGCAACAAGATCCGCACAAAATAAACATAACATAAAAACCTAATAATTTGACCGGAATTTGACAATTTAACAAAAAAAATGCGAAATTTCATGAAAATGAAATAAAAATGAAATAATTTGAATTAGAAATAATTCAATTAAAAAGTCAAAAAGAAAAATTGTCAAATAAAATTTCAAAATAATAAAAATTAAGAATAGAATATACTAGAAAATCACAAGGTCAAATTTTGTTTTACTAAATCAAAAAGAACACGCAAGGTTAGGGTCGTACAATAGGTATATATACCGATTCATTTTTACACAATTTTAATCAGTTTTCATAAACTTGAAAGTAATTTTTCAAATCGTCTAATCAGTTTCAGTTTCAAACCGAGAGTGCAAAATTTGATGTGAGTGATAGATTGTTCGATACTCTCTCCACGCCGTGTCCTCGCAACCTCGAATGAGTTCTGCTTGGATTTTGGCATGGGGAGAGGGAGTGATGATATGTTATATAAATGCTATAAACAACCATGATGAAACTGGTAAAATATATATTAAATCAAAATAGATTTTCTTTCTTGTCGAAATTTTTCCGGCCCACAGCCGATACATACCGCAAGCTATTAAAATCAAATATACTATTGTAAATCGTGTAAGTGCGTGTATTATCGCCAATGATTTCGTGCCC
This sequence comes from Schmidtea mediterranea, assembly GCA_022537955.1. Taxonomy (NCBI): domain Eukaryota; kingdom Metazoa; phylum Platyhelminthes; order Tricladida; family Dugesiidae; genus Schmidtea; species Schmidtea mediterranea. The sequence continues at coordinate 261,001,100 of CM039679.1, forward strand.
GTGAAGGCTCCGGCGTGATGAACGTAGGAGCTGAAACGTCAATATTATTCCGTATAGGGGAAAAGGGCGAAGGGGAAATGGTCTTTTGGCTATTTCGTTGGCACTCATTTCCTATAAACTCGACCTCATTATTATTTACCACTCATGGCTCAAAATCACAACATCGAGTAGTCCAGTGGGCACTCAGTAACTATAATATAAACACAATGCGCTTAGGATCAAATGAAGGACGGTGACGGGATGTTAAATAACAAAATCGTTGCTATGATAAAAATATGAGAACCTCGCTACTATTCATTAAAAATCTTATTAATCGACCGAGTTAATAACAAGATTTTTCCTAAGCATTACTAGCTAAAATACTAAACTCCGGTGTAACGAATTGCTAAAGGTTATAAAACCAAATATTGCATTGCTGAAATTTGTAAACAAAACAAGTTGACAAAATATAAAGATGTACTTTGTAATAGAGCCGTCGATAAAGTTAACCTCAAAGCACCATATCTTTAAACGCAAAGATTAAGCTAGGCTCTCTAAAGTTATGGAAATAACATCTATAAAATTGAAATCTAGACGCCTGGTAACTAGTACCCCAGATGAACGCGATTGTTGTAATAAATATATACGAAACAATAACAATCCAAAATAATTAGGAAATTCATTTAAGTAAAATTTTCCCCAAAATTAACAACCGCATAAAGAAAAATATAAAAGTTATAAAGACCAAAAAAATCCAAATGCGTATTCATAGCCAAGTTTACTCCAGAATGCGACAAGGTCCGAATCGTCACCCATAAATAATAAAAGAAATGCGCGGATAACCCTCTAGGACCTGACCCCACATAATGATCAAACTATTAGGAAGCCACCCAGATTTCTATTCTGAAAAATTCTAAGTAAATCCACGAACACCCAATCCAAATAATAGCGGTAATAAATGAATAAAATAAAATAAATAATAATAAATAAAAACAATAAATTCAAAAGATAATGATAAGATACTCAATTAAACTGCATGATAAATCACTTTGCTCATAAGCATGGACAATGATCATAATAATAAATGCCCTCGGAAGATTAGAAATAGCGTTGCTGTGAGGATAAGTAAACCAAAATCATATACCGCTAGCATCGTCCCGAACGAATCGACATACGTGATAGATCCAGTATTTTCATAGTAATTGACATGCCATCTTAGAATAGTTATTTAGATTTCATCATTCTATTGAGCGTTGATTTCCGACTATAATCTTCCAAGAATAGACCCATCCACCGACCATTCTTCCCATAAGATCTTCATTATTGAGTAAGATAATAGTAAACCTCCAGATTCAAAGATTGAAATGAATGAATATAAGGTATAAATGATCCACTAGAATAGCACGCCGACTGATTTCTCCCTAAATGTCAACAATGAAGTGGTTCGACATTATGCACCCGGAATTACAGAAAATTGAATAAGGAATAATTCCACGAGGATAATTCATAAATTAACTCTCTCCAAATGCCATCAGATAAGGCGATTTTGCATCATGCACCCTAAAGTGTAGATAGATAAAGGTGAATTGATACTGTCATCGACCATAAGAGGCAGGTGCACACACCGCTAGCAGGTAAAAAGTGAATCAACTAACTACAACCGTGTATGTAAACTAGAGTATAATCAATCAGGTGTGCGCCCGACAAATCTCCTAACCATTTATCGACATACCGGCACACCACCTCAAGATCAGTAGGCATGCCATGTGGATATTTTAGCTCGCCAGTAACGCGTGCACACCCTCATCGTTATATAAAGATTAACTTGAACGATATCAACCATAATAATATTGGGCCAGAACACAAACGGCCTTTTAAATGTTTAAATGAATCGGTAACACACATGCAAACATAACACGCAGATTTAAACTCAAACCTATTAAAACACCAATTAAACCCACCAAAAAATGAGAGGAACAACAATAAAATATAAAATAATAAACATAAAAATAAATTAAAACAATAACAAAAAGCAACAAGATCCGCACAATATAAATATAAACATAACACGAAAACCTAACAAATTCGACCGAAATTTGATAATTTAACAAATAAAATGTGAAATTTCATGAAAATGAAATAAAATTCAAAGAATTTGAATTAGAAATAATTCAAGAAAAAGTTTAAAAGAAAAATTATCAAATAAAATTGCAAAATAATAAAAATTAAGATTAGAATACACTAGAAAATTCCAAGGTCGAATTTTGTTTTACTAAATCAAAAACAACACGCAAGGTTAGGGACAAAAAATAGGTATATATACTGATGCATTTTCACATAATTTTTAATCGTTTTTTGAAAATCATTCATACAGTTTTAAAAATCTATGTAAGTGAGAGTTTTTTTGGAAGCTCTCTCCACGTCGCATCCTTGCAACCTCGATAGAGCTCTGCTTGGGTGTCGGCGTGGGGAGAGTGGTATTTTTATGATTTTTCGTTATGTATTGGAGCAAGTAATTGTTATATTATTGTTAATATTAATAAACTATTTATAATTCATAAAATTATTTTGTTTTCATTAATTATTTTTTAATTGTCGAAATTTTTCCGGCCCACAGCCAAAGACACATCACAAGTTATTCGAATTCATGTAAGTGCGTGGAATATCGCCAATGATTCGTGCCCGTGAAGGTCCGGCGTGCGGAATGCAGGACCTGGAACGTCAATATTATCCCGTATAGAAGAAAGGAGAAATAAGGAAGTGGTCTTTTGGCTACTTCCTCGTTTCTCGATTTCTTTAAATTCGACCTAAATTATTCTACATACGGCTCAAAATCACCACACCGAGTAGTTCAGTGGGCACTCATTAAATATAATATGAACACAATGCGCCTAAGGTCAATTAATGGAAGGTAACGGGGAACTATAAAATGAAATCGTTGTTTTAAAATAAAAATTAACTATAAATTCAAACTGTTACTATATAACCATAAATTTACGTAGCTGATACGAAGTTAGAGTAATCATAAATGCTGAGCAGTTACTATAAGGATTAATAATTATAGATGTGAATAGATTAAAAAACCCAAATAGTTATTATACACTCGAGTAGGGTAATGAAAGGTTAAAACGAAATATCAAAACTGCTTTCTCTAATTGTTAGTTTACGCTAAATATAATAGACTGGATAGGTGTATTTTGACTAAAATTTGGATGAATTATAACTATAGAGATCTGACATGCTCTTCCACCCCAAAATGTAATAATTAATTCGATGACCAGTATAGAACCCCAAATAACCGCGACTATTGTTAAGGCAAATAACGAGTGTGAGTCTCGGACAACCTGTCTTGAGGCTAATAAAAATTTCCCTTAAGCTAAAAACGGAAACCATTCACCTACAAATTGAAACTAAATAAATAAAAAAGGGATACAATTTAGTCACCATCAGTTCTGGATATAACAATTGCCATAATAAGCTTTCATTATCAAAAAATTGAATTAAACAATATTTAATTGATCAAAGTAAGGTAGATTTAAAATATACAAAAACCCACATCATTATATAAGGGTTAACCCTTAAATGCATGAATTAATTTTTTTCGTTTTTTTTAATTTGACGCTTTGTAATAAAGTAACTACAACTACAGAAAAATTCACGCTGGGTCACATCATGCGCATGCGCAGAACTATGTAGCCTGTCCACTGTAACATGTATTGCATCAATATTTTTATTTCTGTGCAATGTATGAGCTTCAATATTGGTATGTTGCCAAATGGCAACACGATGCATTTAAGGGTTAAAACACATCATTATTAAGTAAAACTAAGACTCCATTAAATCCACGGAAAAATCAGGACGAATGGCGGGGTTCCCCCGAATTCCACGGGTTGGATGTAACTGTTAAGGTCCAGTAGCCGGAAAAAATCCCTGAAAATTCTAGGAACACAAAATCGAAAAACTTAATTCCTAAATAACACCTGTCATCAATATGATCAACTTGTACACCCCGAATATCTAAGAATTTAATTTCCAAATCATAATTGCTAGTGAAGCAATCGAAGTGGAACATCCCTGAAAAGTCTGAATAAAGAATTTATAAATTTAAATGGTACTTATCACCTGTACGATCAAGAAATAAAAATGCTCCTTTAGTTTTTACGACCTGGAAACTGACAACTCCGAATAAAACTTCTATTTACCAGCACGAAATTAGGCGATAAACGCATTCCAAGCGACGATCATAATAAAGAATTCTCCATAATAATAAATAGAATTTTCGAGAATAATTTCATTAAATGAAGGGATTAAATCCACCATGGAAATTGCAACAATAAAAATATCGCCAAAAACAAAAATCAGGGAATCATTCTCTAAAAAGGGTTAAAAGTCAATAACTCAAAATATATAATATCTATTACTTGTTACGAATTAATAGATTGCCCACGAAGATTCATCTACCCGATTAAATTCCTGATCCCAAAATTGCGATCATGTAAATGTAATATAAAAAAAATAATTAAAGTAAACGAACCTGATTATTAGTCCACCCGATCGAACTGCTAACCAAAAATCCAACAAATGCGACTATATAAATAAAATCAATAAGTTAATAAAAGAAAACTAATACCTACTATAAGTTTATAACGACCCACTAGTGGGAAGGGAATAGTTCTCGATATATATAAACTGCCAATTCGTCAGTGATGTCTTGACCGATCGTTAATCGTGTTTTCCCACACATATTCACCACAATTCCGGTGGCAATAGACAAAACCGATTTTTGCATACCGCACACACCCTTGTTAAATGTCAGCAGTCGCAGTCTACTCCGCACACTCACTGTATCAACTGTTCCTGTCCGACGACACGGTTGAACCCACACAATTAACCCACGAGAAATAGGGAAATCGGAATTGTTTGTCGAGATCCGCTGTACAGCATCACCAACACCCCCTAGTTGGCGAGAACCAATCAGTGTGTATACGACACAGTGGACACACACACGTATTTTCCTATCAACGCCCGAACTATATAGAGAATAATCGACAGATCGTGACTCCTAGAACTTTTAAAACCCGGAAAAATGGAATACCAACTAAAACCAGAGGATAAAAACCCAACAACCGAAACACCCGATGAGGACGCAAATCTGAATCCCGGAGCTCATGGTTCAGGTAAACTTTACTTCTTAGGAATTAATTTAATTTAACCCGGTTAATCTTATGTTATTATTATTAATTATTATTATTGGTAACCATAATAACTAACAAATTTAATTTAACCCCATTTAATATCATTATTATTATCATTAATTATTATTAATCATGTTATATTATTATTATTCTTATTAACCATCATTATTACTATTAACCATGATAACTAACCGATTTGATTTGACCCCTTTAATATTAAACATAATGGTAAATTAATAACCTGAAAATATTGCTGCACAATAATTGAAAGCACACGGAAAACCGAGATAAAAAATGTACAACTTGATTTTCGGTTAAGGTCAATACGGCCAATGTAGTTGAAAAGCCTTTTAATATTATTATTATTACTATTAATTATGACTATTATTAAAGGCAAGATAACTAACCTTTGACGAAGGATCTTATTTTTCTTTTCGTAAATCAATAGCAACTAATATTCAAAGAATTGGGATGAAAATTTCTGCGAATTTATTATTTATGTTCGGGATGGGAAGGGAAACCCCAATGCAACTTACGGTCAATTTCAAAATTTAACCCCACCAATATTGGGTTGTTTTATATACATATATATAAGTCAAATATAAATAATAATAGTAACCTTACTTCATTTAAATTCATAATTTCGGTTTTTATACTAATGAAATAAATTACATTAATTCAATTAAATAAACAATAAATTAAATTTATTTACTAACATAAATAAATTCCTGTATAGTTCATGCACGTTATTCATAATATTGGTAGGTTAAAATGCAGAGCGGAAGATGGGTATAGTAGTTGCGAACTATAAGGACGTTTATTTGGAATCAAAGAACATTAGGAACTTTAAGGATCGAAAGCTGTCGCTTAAATCATATAGGGATATTCGTATTCGAGTTTTATAAAATATCTTGTGTCAACCATTTAAAAAATCTAAGGCGATAATATGCCCACTTCCTACATGGTTGATTTTCTTCTCATTTAATCCCATAGTCTTAGAATGTTATTTTAAACTTTCAACCTTCGCTAATCGAACAACCAAATATGAAAATTTTTACATAGTACAACAAGGTGATATTTCGTTTTGATAAATAATAGCAGAAATGAATATGCGAGATAAAATGAAACAGAAGGATTCATCATGAATAAGTTTACCCATTACTGATGTCGAGGGAAGAGTCTGTAATCTAGGGGGCACGCGTAAGTAATCAGCATAATACTATTAGTACGTTCCAACTGCGTTTCCAGAATGTTGTTAATGAAAAGATAGACCTACGTTAGGAATCAATAGGTAAAGTTTTCACAATGATTGCCATGACGTTTTGGGACTACAATAAGAATATTTTTTTGTCCTCTTCGAGATTATTTTCTTTAGGGGATACGACAAGCCTATTGATTACATTTTTCATTCAGACAATTCGAGAGCCATCAATTGGGTTCCCACGCAAGTTACTGATGAATGGCGAAAAGCTTGGCAGCGAGCCTGGCAAGCGAGAGGCTACGAGGGACCCCAACCAAGAGGGCCTAGACAAACTATCGGACAGATGATGGGGATGAACCAGTGATTACTGTTGACAAACGGACAAGATGACGAGCAGCATCCGGCTCGAGAAATTCTGGAACACGCCCCGCGAACTCCTCGCCCGCCTAGAGAACCATCAACGTGGTCAGGGCCAGACAATACCTGGTCAACGTGGAGGACGACATCGCGGCCGGACGGATCGCGGACGTCTACTCAAGCATGCTGCCAACCAGCCCAAGACCGGCCCGTAATACGAGACGGCCCGTGTTCATAATTCCGGGCTACTCGCCGGAGGAAGGAATAAAGAAATTTTTCAAGGATTCCTGACCTCACTGAGCTATAGAATACCGACCTCCTCGTTTTATTACGAACATTTTTTTTTAAACGAAAATTGTCCGTTGAGATTTGTTTTCATTTTGTTTTGGCGATTTCTTAGTACAATTTAGTAATTTATGTTTAAATTAATCGTATGCTTAGAAATTTTTAATCTGTTAATAAAAAGTTTTTTATGTTCGTTGTTCACAGAAATGGAACCCCCTACAAGTACTACAGACAGAACTGACCCGTGCCCAACAAACCAACAAAACCTTTTATGACCAGATCATCCAATTAACTCGTGAGATCCAGCAAACTAAAGCCACTTGAGTGGAGCCAGGAAAGATCAAATCAATCTATCAAAGGCTCACCGCGGCCTAAAAGGGATGGGCAGAAGAAAAGCAACTGACCCAGAGCTTAAGAATCAAAATAAAAGGGCTGGAGATTGCGCTGTCGGCCTGTCAAGAAGGGGCAGCTGTAACCTATCCACTCGTTTTCGCTCCTGCCCAATTAGCCTACCGAGAGGCGATAGCAACCCCAACAACAACCCCAACTACAATACCAACGCCGAACAGCTATTGATCAGGGCGAAAGGAGCGGGCTAAACGTCGAGCCGCTCGTTTACTAAATAAACCTTAATTAATTCACATGATATGGTTGCTTGTAAATTATGTTTTTGTCAAAAAATTATATATCTCTTTGTTATATAAACGATATCTACGAACCTTTAATAAGAATATTAGATAAGTGTCGAAAACCCGCAACCAACACGCTAAGATGCACATTACGACATGCAACCGCTTGTTCTATATCATTATCACAAAGTAGATGGATATGTCACCGCTAGACCATGTCACCGCTGGACCACATAGCCCCTCCCTCAACCCCCCCGGTAAAATTTTTTTCCCTAAGTCTAAAAGTACAAATTTTTTCAAGGTCATTCAAAAGTAGGTCAAGGTCATTCAATGTTTTTTTCAAAATTTTTTTCTATGTTGAAAAGTACACGATTTCCTATGTCACCACTGGACCAAAACAGAATATTTTTCGAAATTTTTTCAAAATTTTTTCTATGTTGAAAAGTACATGATTTTATATGTCACCGCTGGACCAAAACATAGAATATTTTTCGAAATTTTTTCAAAATTTTTTCTATGTTGAAAAGTACATGATTTTATATATCACCGCTAGACCAAAAACATAGAATATTTTTCGAAATTTTTTCAAAATTTTTTCTATGTTGAAAAGTACAAATTTTTTCAAGGTCATATAAAATTTTTTCAAGGTCATTCAAAAGTAGGCCAAGGTCATTCAAAAATTTTTCAAGGTCACGGAATTTTTAATCATTTTTCAATTATATTATGTCTACTTACTTTTATAAGTAGTATATATTTTGTAAATATTTTTAAAAATATTATTTTTATTATTATTTTTATATAATAAAAAACCAAAAGATACAGCAAAAACTTTTATTATAAAGAGATAATTCTACTATAGTAGTATTGTCGAAGAGCTTTATTCAAAGCCCATTCCACATACTTCTGATATCGGGCAGCGCAGCAATGACATCCATCACCACAGGGATATTCAGGTTCCATATCTTTTGACAAATTGTTTTGTTTGATATCCCATAGGAACTCGTCGATTACAGTAAATATCCATATAGATGTATGATTGAATATCAAGTCTGGAATTATTGATGCTGGCTTATCCATGATTCCATGTATTTCTGGGTAATAGAATTCCAGACGTTCTTTAATAACTTTAAAATAATCATCTAAAAAACAAGTAATAATAATAATAGTAACAATAAATTACCATAATGTTTAATTTCATTCATAGCTTGAACTGCGCTCGGTACAACCATTTTAATGATAAAAATTGAAATAACAATTACTTTTATACTAATTTAGACACACACACACAAATCTTTAGCTATAAACAATAAATATTAATTTATATAGATTTGAAAATGATTAAAGAAATTTTAATAATATTATTAGTTTTTAATATGGTCAACTCAATTGTTGTAACCGTTCAAGGTAAAAATTCAACAAGATGTGTATGTCCTGATACAGCAGTATTGATGGATATTTTGTATAAGATAGATAGGCCTAGATATTTGAAAACTCCAGTCAAAAGATTATCTGAAAAGAATGAGTAATTTAGAATTCCGATTTGAACATACATATGAGACTTTAAAAAGAGCTAAAAACGAATTATATGATGATATTATATATCTAAATAAGACCATTGGTATTATAAAAAATGAATTAAGAAAATCAATATTAGAATTGAAAGAAAATCGTAAACTTAATGAAAAAATGATGAATCAAGTTCAATATAGTATAAAATTTTATTCTAATAAAACAACTGATCAGTTCAATAGTATAATGAAATTACAAAAAACAACAACCAGTTAACAGTGGTGGCAACAACTTGAAAGAAGTCAACAGTGCCAACAAATCATCATTGCCATTTCCATTATATATTTTTACATATTTTCTTAGTATTGCATGATTCTGATTGGTCGAATATAGTATAAATAAGCTTACACTTTCAAATATTTTTATAAAATGCCAGAAACTAAATTTTTTATAACTTTGTTGAATGAGCTGGTCTCTAATAATAGAGAAGAAGTATGATATCATTAAAAACATAAAATTCATGGTAAACCGTACCGAGAAAATCGTTGAAGACATACCATTTGATTATGAAAAAATTCTCAATTTGCCAACATTAGAGAGAAAGAAGGCATTCCAATCATTATTTAGTTACATGTTCGATGAAAATAATAAATGGATGCGAATAATAGTAGGATTAATGTATATGAAACACATGATATTAAAATCTGGATCCGACTATGAAAATTATTTCCAATGGTCTATAGAGGTATATTACTTTATATTGTTATTAATTTATCATTATTTAGGTGATAGAAACAAAAATTGGCCCGTGGGTAGAAACAAACAGTGGATGGACAGCGATTATTCAAGTTGCCGCAGAAGCCAAACTCTCTGATATTTATATCGAAAACTGCAAATTTTTATTAAAACTATTTACTGAAGCATCTGTTTTATATTTATGTAATAAAGTTTATCGTAGATTTTAATAAATATTTCTTTGTTTTTATTATTATTATTAATAAAAAACTACATTTTTAAAGATTTATTGATTATTACATGTACATTGTTCATCTCCACAATATTCAATCATAATATTTTCTATAACATGCTCAATACAATTCTTAAATTCGGTAGTCTCATCTTTAATAATTTCGGTAGTATCTTCAGTATCACTAATATTTTCTTCATCATTAACATTATCATCAATAATTTCTTCAGAATCATTAATAATTTCAGTATCTCCATCATTAACAATTTCAGTATCGTCACTCTGACATTCTGAACATGAATCTTCTTTACTCAATGCTTCAACTAGAGTCAACATATCTCTAATTTTTACACCGGTTATTTCTTCGAGTTTATCAAACAAAAAGTTTATTAAATATTCTAAACGAAATTAATTAATTATTTTATATTTTTATATTTTACCTTTTTCAGACATCATTTTAAAACTATTTTAAAACTACTTATAATTTTGTTTATAGAATAACAAAGAAACATTAATACATTTATTAAACACTATACATTAAAATAATTGTGAAAGTCTAGCAGTAACAATTTTCCAGATTGGAGAAAGCACATTATTTTGATCAGCTTTATACCCTTGGATTGCTATTGTTATATACCAGTTTTCCTGTTCTTTGATACCTATTTCTGTAAATGCATCATAATATCTAGTATATTGACTGGTGAAGAAAGCATTTTCATTGCATTTTAAATTGGAATTGATCTTTATGAACGTATTATCAATATCCTTGATATCTAACATTGAGAGAGTCCTAGCGAGAGATTGAAATTCAGTTTTATTGAGTTTGACTGGATTTGCCAATTGCATATTAATAGGCTCCTTTAAAAAATACATTTTATAGTTGTGAAACATCTGAACTGGTTGGACACTTATTTTCTTGGTCATGTTTGATTTATGATCTTTATAAGGTGGTGACGCGCTTTTATACCCTTGACAGATACTGATTAACCAATCAGAATCATGCATGATCACAAAGACAATGCATGATAAGTGCATGATAAGTGCAAGACAAGTGCGTGACTGGAAAACTGTATGTGAATTAACTCGTGGATTTTGTATATGATTTTACGCACATCACATATATAAAATGCATTATTAATATCACGTGTTTATTATTATTATTACTATTATTATTGTTAACACCACCAAAATAAAACTATTACTACCAAAATAAAATACAAAACATTTATTATTATTATTATTACTATTATTATTATTATTATTGTTACTATTATTATTATTATTATTGTTACAACAACCAAAATAAAAATAACACTACCAAAATAAAATACAAAAAATTTATTGTTACCACCACAAAAATAAAACTAACAAAACAAAACAAAAATAAAATACCAAACATTTATTTTCTAAAAAGTTGATATTTAGATGAATTCCTAACGGATTTCGCCAGGCACCATTCCACATAGCGCTGGTATCGAAAATCGCAGCAGCTACAACCCAGAATACAAGGGTATTCGGGTTCTATCTCCTTCGGTCTTCGGTCAAGCTTTATATCCCATAGAGCTTGATCTATTATGTTGAAAATCCATATGTTGGTTGTTCCATACACCAGATCTGGAATTATTGATTCTGGCTGGTCTTTGACTATTGCTCGGAGTTGTGGGTAGAAAAAGAACAACCGTTCTAAGATCACGGCCTGATATTTATCTGGAAACAAAGATAATAATATTAATAAATTATAAATAATAAATTTACCGTAGTTTTCGATTTCTTTCTTGGTTAATTTCGTTCTCGTCATCATAATATTTTCCATTTTAAAAATGAAATAAAATGAATAAGCAAGTTGTTTTAATCAATCATTAGCCAATCAGATATCGACCAATCCGGTGATTTCATTTTGTATGTCACAAACAATATTTTTGTACTCTAGATTTCGCAACCCTAATATGACTATTTTGCCACTGGCAAACACGTTAACACACATTAGGTTGTATTTTAAAAGCCTCAGTGCAGGAAATAATTCTGGGTCAAACATGCAAAGACATTTTGTTGACATGTTGTATAGATTGATAGATTGTCCCATATCCATGGTAACCGTAATTGACTGTATTTTAACATCCTTTATTCTATATTGTAATTTATTGACATCTAAAGGTTTCTTGCATCCCATGATTCTGCATTTGGCTGATTTGAAAAATATTATAGGGTATTTTCCACTCCTATCAACAATTTGCTGGGGTTTACCATTTGGAAACGTCATTTTTGATACATCAAAAGTTCCATTATAATTTATATTTGATAACATAATTAAACAATGATGAAATATTAATCTATATATATATGATTTTTAGAAAGAGTTCATTAAATTATATAAAATAAACAAAAACCTATTATTATACAAATTAATGATGGACTTAAGAAATGATGCTGTATATCAAATCGTTGGCCCAAGTGGTAGTGGTAAAACTATGTTTGTGTGTAAATTACTGAAATCTAATTTATTTCAAACAAAATTCAACAAGATTTATTGGCATAGGGGTGCAGATGAAGAACATGGATTAACTCAAGATAATTTCTGTAAATTGAAAGCATGAAAATAGTAAAGGGTTTCGATAAAAACTGGTCAAGTCGTTTAAGGAAAGGTGAAGTCATCATTATTGATGATTTGTATCAGGAAGCTAATAAAGAAAAGGATTTTAATAATTTATTCACAAAAATCAGTAGATATGTTGGTGTTACTGTGATCTTTATTACTCAAAATCTATTTCATCAGGGTGGTGCACATTGAACAAGGAATTTAAATGTTCAATATTTAGTTATTTTCAAGAATCCTACAGATGCAACAGTTATTGATTTTCTTGCTCGACAAGCATAAACTAATAATCGTAATTTTCTCATCAGTGCATTTCAAGATGCTACAAAATCACCACATGGATATATATTTCTTGATTTCACACAACAATGCAATGATGATTTACGGGTAAAAACAGATATTTTCAATAAAGAAGGTGCCATGGTATATAAACAAAGTTGAAAACTTTAACATGTAAAAATGTTTATGAAATCCAGGCTTAAAAATATCCGAAAACTTAGACAGAGTATTAAAAAGAAGCGTGTTCCACCAAAAACTAGTTATACACCATCTAAAAATTTAATAACCGAAAATTACCCTGCAATGAATCTTATTTCGAAAAATATTATTAAAACGAGTAAGAAAAAAGTTGTTAAAATTGTAAAAAATCATAGGAGTTTCGTATATTTTAATGCATTGTTAAAGCCTTCGAGTATGAAAAGAATGTCTATTTTACAATCATTTCCAACTTTTGTTGTCGATGATTTACTCAAAATTCTATTAAACGTAGTCAGAGGTAAAATTAAAATTAGTAAATCTAAGAAACTAGTGTTGAATAAACATCGAAAACCTTTGTTATCACTAGTAAATAATAAAAATCGTAAGCAAATGAGAAAAATCATATATAAACAACAAGGTGGTTTTATCGGAGCAATGTTACCATTAGCATTATCATTATTATCACAATAAACGATGGGTCAATCATTACCTAATGTTAAATTAAAATTTAAATCATCTTGTTGTAATGGAGAAGATTTGGACGAACCCAGAAGACGAGGCAGGTTTCGGTGGAGTGGCAAAGTTAAAGAAAAGACTCCCGAATTCGAAAAAGGAAACGCAAAAGTGGTTGTCAGATCAGCTTGCGTACAGTTTAAACAAACCGATGCGGAAAAGATTTCCAACGAGAGCTTATAAGACATTCGGTATTAATGATTTATGGCAAATGGATTTGATGGAGATGATACCGTATTCGAAGATTAACAAGGGTTATAAATATATTTTAACATGTATTGATGTTTTCAGTCGTTTTGGTCGCGGTGTACCAACAAAGACAAAATCTGCAGAGGAAATATCTAAAGCAATTAACTCAATGTTTTAAAATGGACAACCAGACAATTTGCAAACCGATTTAGGTATTATTGTTATTATTATTATTATTATTATTATTATTATTATTATTATTATTATAGGCAAGGAGTTTTACAATAGTAAAGTTAAGCAAATCCTGGATCGGCTCAAAATAAATCATTATTCTGTACATTCTCAATACAAAGCCGCACATGTTGAAAGATTTAACCGGACATTGAGGGATAGATTGAAGAAATATTTCGTGCATCAAGGTAATAAAATATGGATAAATGTATTACCGAAAATACTTGTTAGTTATAATAATTCATCACATCGAGGTCTGAATGGTTTGAGACCCGTTGAAATCAGCTCGAAAACACGAGTACAGTCTAAAAAAGTTGCTATTACAAAACCAAAATATAAAGTTGGTGATTACGTTAGAATTAGTAAAATATCTGCTTCACCTTTCATCAAAAATTTCGATAGTAATTGGAGTGATGAGGTATTTCAAATTACTAAAATTGATACTAAACAGAGTCCTGTAATGTATGTTATTAAAGATAGTGATAACAATGTAATACAAGGGAAATTCTATGAACAGGAATTACAAGTTATTTCCAAACCTACAGTGTTCAGAATTCAGAAAATATTGAAAACTAAAATGGTGGGTAAGGATAAACAATACTATGTCAAATGGCATGGATATCAAAAACCCTCGTGGATATCATCAAAAGATCTAGTAAAATGAGTTTCTATACAATTTTACCGAGCAATAGTTGCCCACTAATCCATCCGGAAAATCAAGCGAGTAAATTTATGGTTAATCTTCAAAATCCTATGTATTTACATGGAAATTGGGAAGTTGCTTTGCAAGACTTTACATTTGTGTACAATACATTTCCATTTTATAGTCATTGTAAAATCGGTTACAAGAAACGTGTTCCCAAAACATGTAGTGGTATTTTCACAATCAATAATTTTGAACGATATTGTCGTATTCCGAATCAAATTTTAGATGAAAATAGTGGCATGTATTTTAAAGATGGATTGAATGTTAGTTGTGATTTTAGCCCATTTACAATAAAATTTGAAAGTATTGAGGATGCCAAGCGAATGGGTAGTGATAAGCTTAACATAGTTGTTCCTGGTACTGAATATCTAATACGTTTCAAAACATTTGATGAGAAAAGTGTAACGATCAAAAACATCAAAATATCTGTATCATATATTAATGAGGCGGAAGATACATTTACATTTACTAATGATTTATATATTGAAACCCTTGAAGAATTACATAAATATATTTCATTCAATTGTTTACATATATTTAAAACTATTGAATTTCTTAAAGATGGAATATGCAAATTCAGTCTGAATAATAATATTTGTGAAGTTACATTTGATAAAAATTTGGCTAATACATTGGGATTAGATAAGCAAACATATAGGACAAGTGCTTTTGGTGTACGCAAACCAAAAATAATAAAACTTCATAGGCAAATGTTCATATATACTAACATCATCGATCCTATAATTGTTGGTGATTCTTTGGTTCTTCTATTGAAATCTGTTTGGGTTGATAAACATGACCAGGATGAAGTTGTCAATATAAATATCGATAATCCCATGTACTTATCGGTATCAACATCATGTATAAACAATATAGAAATAAATATTCGTGATGATAGTGGTAAATTTATTGAATTTAGTAAAGATACAAAAACTCATTTGACATTACATTTTCGTAAATTAGATGGCCAATAACGATATTATTAGTATGTATAGTGGTAGCCAAAGTGGTGGTGAATTACCATATTTTATTGGTAAACAGTATGGATCTGGATGGTTGAGAACAATTGGTAGATTTGCACTTCCTATTCTAAAACGCATTGGTCGTTTTGGTATGAAAACTGCTAAAGATGTGATAATGAATGAGCAGAAAATATTACCATCTTTGAAATCAAATGCATTATCAGAGTTAGGGAAAGTTCTACCGGGTATGTTTGAAAAACCCGAAGCACCAGCTCAAAAGCGTAAAAGACATCATAAACATATAAACAAACAAATGAAAAGCCATGGAATTATATTTCAAAAATGATTTGTGGTAAATCTGAATTGTGCTTATTTGATAGACCATCTCCCCAGGCGGTAATTGAAATGGGGCCTTTGAAGATGTATTCCTGATGAATTCTATTATGGATAGTAGAACTGATATTGAATTTTATGTTAATGGTTCCCAAACTGAATATCTAGATTTGAACGATACATTGCTAACTGTTCAGATCAAAGTTGTAGATAAAGATAGAAAACCGTTGGGTGAACCTAGTGATGTTATACCAAACAATTTCTTGTTTCATACACTTTTTAAAGATGCAGTTCTCGTATTTAATAATATCAAGATTGAGGGTGGTAACAGTACATATATTCACAAAGCTCTAATAGAAACTATTATAAATTATAATAGCGATACTAAAAATACATGTTTAACTCCTATGGGTTATGGTAGTGATGACGATAGGAAAAAGTGGATTAAAGGCTCGAAATTATTTATTATGTGCTCATCATAACAACTCGATTTTATGAATCAACCAAAATATTTACTCCCAGGTGTTAATGTGCACATTAGATTGAAAAGATCTGAGTATGCATTATCACTAACAAGTGCTACCACAGCACAATTCTTCAATTAGTTGATGCAAAATTATTGGTGAGAAGAGTTCGTGTTGAACCCTCTGTATTAACCGGTCATCAAACGGGGCTTAATTCTAAGCATGCAATATATCCATTGAAAACAAAGGAAATTGTTCAATTTGCTATTCCTAAAGGTTCAGCTTCTTTCTATAAGGAACAAATATTTGGAGATAAAAGAATGCCCAACTTTATATTGGTAACATTTCAAAGTGAATCTCAACATAATGGATCATACTTAACATCGTGCTCAATTTTCAAAAATTTTGGAGTAACATCGTTAACTTTATCGAAAAATAGTGATTATAGAGAAACATATAATCAAGATTTCGATAATGATAATTATTGTGCTACATATATGCAGAGTATAGTGAGAAATATGGGTTATTTGGATAAAAACCTTAATTGTGGAATAACTCTTGAAGATTTTAAAAGCAAATATCCATTCTTTACATTTGTTTTGGCACCCGATTTTGATTTAAATCAGAGTCAATTATTTCAAAATTGAAATTTACGATTAGATATAAAGTTTGCTAAAGCTACAACTGAACCGGTACATGTTGTGATATATGGAGTATTTGAAAATGAGGTTCAAATAACTGCAAACAGAACAGTACTAGTTTGAACAGAGTTCAAACATTGTTGGTTTGAACGAACATTACTAGTTTGAGTGGTATAAATGTATAGATAATTTATGATAATTTGTCATGGAGTAAGTTTTTCATGTATTATTAATATTATTGATGTAGTTCTGTTCGGGTCTATCGAATTGGAAAACAAGTACTAGGACATGAATTTTTAGGGGTATTTCCTCTTGATAAAATTCCATATTTACGTAATAATCAAGCCATAATCGTCAATACTCAATCATCTCATCTTGGTGGAGAACATTGGTTAGCAATATATATGAAACCTAGCAAGATATTTTTATTTGATCCTATGGGTTTCTATTATCCGGCTTTAATGGTTTCAAAACTGCAAACAATGGGTAAACCTATTGTATATAATAAAATAAATACATTTAAATAAATTATAAAATACATTTAGAAAATGAAGTAATTGTAATCAATGATACGCAGACAATTATTATCAATGATACTGAATATGATCATGGTAAATTTTTTATTTTATTTTATTTTTATTATTATTTTAGTAGATTTGGACAATAATGACACCGTTCCTGAAGATGCCCTCAATTCTATGCAATTCTGTATTGATGATACCCCCGTTTCTGGGGAAGACAACAATTATGCCCCCGTTTCTGGGGAAGATGATATTTCTATGGATGACACCGATGATACAGATGATACGGATAAATGTTAGTTTTTATTATTTTTTATAAATATTTTTTATAAAATGTTATTAATATTATTAACATTTATTATTATTTAATCCAAATGGATTAAATAAAAACAAATATTAATAATTTGAATAATTGATGAAAACTTATACTTATTGATGAAAAAATTTATAATTGATGAAAACTTATATTTATTGACGAAAAAATTTATACTTGATGAAAAAATTTATAATTGATGAAAACTTATATTTATTGACGAAAAAATTTATACTTGATGAAAACTTATATTTATTGATGAAAACTTATATTTATTGATGAAAAAATTTATAATTGATGAAAACTTATATTTATTGACGAAAAAATTTATACTTGATGAAAACTTATATTTATTGATGAAAACTTATATTTATTGACGAAAAAATTTATACTTGATGAAAAAATTTATAATTGATGAAAACTTATATTTATTGACGAAAAAATTTATACTTGATGAAAACTTATATTTATTGATGAAAACTTATATTTATTGATGAAAAAATTTATAATTGATGGAAACATATATTTATTGATGAAAACTTATATTTATTGATGAAAAAATTTATAATTGATGAAAACTTATATTTATTGATGAAAACATATATTTATTGATGAAAACATATATTTATTGATGAAAAAATTTATTGAAAAATTATCGATATTTAAATTTTATATTTTTTAACAGGCAAATTATATCCAAAGTATTGCATCGCTTCAACATGTCATTCTACAGAATGTCATGGTGAAATGAAGCGATACTACGGTCAAAAATTCTATGGCATCAATTATTTCATATGCCCTAAATGCGAGACTCCCCAGGATATAAAATATTTAGCTTTTTATAAGGGGCACTCTACCCACTTAAATCAATTCACATTAAATAAAAAGGCGATTTTACGAAAAATCCTTAAACGTAAAAATAATAACAATAAAAGAAAAAATAATAACAATAATGACAATAATGACAATAATGACAATAATAATAATAATAATAATAATAATAATAAAAAATAATATGTCGAGACGTAATAACAACAATAATACGTCGAAACATAATAATAATAATGTTAATAATAATAGTATGTCGAGATGTAATAACAACAATAATACGTTGAAACATAATAATAATAATAATAATAATAATGTTAATAATAATAATATGTCGAGACGTAATAACAACAATAATACGTTGAAACATAATAAACGACATGCTGCAGATATTCAGTGTGTTTCCTCTAAACTTAAAAGGGTTGAAATCATCATTAGCGATGATAGTAATCAAATAGGGGGTTCGATTAATATCGATAATGAACCTGAAATAAGGTCGGATTTAAATAGGAGTCATAAAAGTATTAGATTTGATGTAGAACCTGAGAATCTAATACAAATCTCATTAACAAATAAAATAGTTAATAGATTAAAATATGAAATTAACCAAATGGGGTCGGTTAAAATACAATTCGCCATTCTTATCCAATTCGAAAAAGATGGTGAAATAAAAGACAACCTTTTCAGTAATAAGGCAGAACTTTTCTCTGATAATTTTCTGCTTGATGGTATTACTAAATTAAATAATAAAATAGAAAGATTCACATATTTAGGGAGCGGATGGCGGGTTGTTAAAATCAAAGAAATTGATTTTATATAAACAAAGTATTTCCCTATAAATAGACTAGGTGGCCATAGTTATATCCCAACACCGAGATCTTTATCTGGCAAAAAAGCTATAGTTAACGTTCAAAACAATAACCATCATTGTTTTATATATAGTATATTAGCCCTTTTAAAACGTAGTGTAGTTCACACCCATAGAAACAGAGTTTCTTCTTATGAGAATTATTTGGACGAATTGAATTTTGACCCCATTGACGATTGTCCTATGAGACTTTGTAATATTCCCAAGTTCGAAAGAAAGAACAAGGACTTAAAGCTGGCTATAAATGTTTTGACTTTTAACGAAAAACCGTCTAAGACTCTAGTTGATATAAACTATATCCCCCATCATCCGCATTTAGATATAATTCACCGGTCCAAGGTTACTGACGGTACACCTATTTATTTACTTCTTTTGGAGGACGGTGATAATTATCACTATACTGCTGTTTTTGATTTAGATAAATTAATGAACTGCCATGCGACTACATCTTGCAATGTGCAAATCTCTGTTCATTGGTGCCCCCATTGTCTTAACGGCTTTAGATTAAAACCCGCATTTGACGCCCATGTTGCCTTGTGCATTAAAAATCAAACAGGCACTACCCTTTATACTTTGCCTAAAAATAAATATTTAAAATTTACAAATTTCGCAAAATCTATTACCCCGCCATTCGTAATTTATGCAGATTTTGAGTCAATTTTACCACTGGATATAAGGCATCATCAAATACATATGCCGATAGCAGCAGGTCTATTATTAATAAATAACTACACAAACACAAAACATATTATTATAAATATTATAATTTTATTGACGATGATTGCGTTTTGGCGTTTTTATAAAAGATTGATGAAATCGCTCTTTCGATTGTCTTGCCATATTATGAAGTTCATTGTCAAAAACCTATAGGACCACTATCTTTCAAGGAGGAACGAGAGTTCAAGGATTGTCGCACTTGTTATTTGTGTAAAAAGTTTATTAGGGATAAAGTTAAGGATCATTGTCATTTCTCAGGTAAGTATTTAGGGGCTGCTTGTATGAAGTGTAATGTTTCTCGACGAATCCAGAAACAATTACCTGTGGTTTTTCATAATTTGAGGGGATATGATCTCCATCATATTTTAAAGTATGGTCTAAATAATTTTTCTTCTTGGGAATTAAATATTATTCCGACCACTACTGAAAAATTTATTTCCCTCATCGCATACATTAATAAATTGCCTGTTCGTTTTATAGACAGCATGCAATTTGTTAATTCATCTTTAGCAAAAGCGGTTAAGACACTTACTGATTTGCCTTTAACTGATTCTGTTTTTGATGGTGCAATTGTTAGAGCCAAGGCTATTTTCCCTTATGACTTTGCGAAATCTCTTGAGGTTCTCGAATCGACCACTGAATTGCCTCCTATTTGGGGTTCTGTATCTGCTGATGAATACGCTACAGCCCAACAAATTTGGACACAGCAAAATTGCGAGACAATGCTAGATTACATGTTAACCTACTTAAAATTAGACGTATTCCTTCTTGCGGATTATTTTCAGCAATTTTGCGCAAAAGCAATTGCTTATAATTGTCTAGAACCTCTTATTTTTTATGGAATTCCTGGTATGTCATGGGCGTCAGCTCTCATGACATTACAGGAACCCATAGAACTTTTGCAGGACATGGAAATGTTTAATTTCTACGAGGGAGGAATACGGGGTGGGTTAAAATTTGTTAACAAACATTATGTCGCAAGTTCTGAGGATACAGAACTCTTGTATATAGATATAAATAATTTGTATGGTTGGCACTTAGCCAATATCTTCCGTATGCTGATTTTGTTTGGGTGTATGATGGTTTGGATAATGTTTTGAGTGAATGTGCGAATGTTGTGGATATCGAAATCCTTCCATATGGATATACTATGGAAGTTGATATCGAGATTCCAGATAATTTACATGATTTTTTGAATGATTTTCCGATTGGGCCGGAAAAGATGTGTCCACCGAGTTCTAAAGTAGAGAAGTTGATGCTCACGCATTGGCCTAAGAAGAACAATGTTTTTCATTGGCGGCTTCTCAAGCTTTATTTTTCTCTCTGTGTGAAGGTTGTTAAAGTTCATCGCGCAATTAAATTCAAGCACCTATATTTCATGCATACATAGACAAGAACACAAAATTAAGAGCTCAAAGTACTAGCGAGCTATATAGGGACTTGTTTAAACTTTATAATAATAGTTTGTACGGAAAGTCAGTCGAAAACCTTAAAAAACGGATGAATTTGAGGCTATGCAATTCGGACGAAAAGATGATTGTATATGCCTCAAAACCGACTTTCAGAAAATCTATCGTAATTGATGATAATCTGATTGCTACTCATCTGAATAAGGATTCGATATGTTTAGAAAGGCCTAGTTATATCGGGCAATTAGTTCTAGACCTGTCTAAACTTAGAATGTACGAACTACAGTATAAAGAACTAGCGAAATATCGCAATGAATTTAATTGCGAAATAAATATCGTTGCCGGTGACACTGATTCGTTTTTCCTTGAGGTTAAGAACTGTAGGCTAGACACTCTTTTGCCGGCAATGATAAGAGACAGCCTTTTAGATACATCGAATTACGACCCGGCACATCCCTTATACTCGAGGAAATTAGATTCCATGATCGGAAAATTTAAAGATGAAAGTAAAGGTCTCGGGTATAAGGAGTGGGTTTTCTTAAGACCCAAGTGCTATAGTCTTTTAGGTACAAAAGATTCAATGAAGGCTAAGGGGGTGAAGTTGTTGGGGACAGAGATTGAGCACCAGTCATATTTAGACTGTTTTAATAATGACACTATATTTACGGTGCCTCAAACTAGGATAGGGACGCGGAACCATCAATTATTCACTTTTAAAAATAATAAAACTGCGCTTACCAATAACGACGATAAGCGTAATTGGGTGGGTAAAAATTCCAGTCTCGCATTTGGGCACTATTTAGGAATTGATGCCATTGCACAAGTATCGCACAGCCCAAGCTATCAAAGTACGCACAGTCCAAGCTATGACAGCTCCTGTTTCAGTAGAGACATTGATGATGTACTTTTGTCAGGCTAATTTATTTCAATATAATTTTTGATTTATTTGTTATTTTTTATTAATTTTATTTGACAATTTGTATTTTTTATTGTTAATAATAATGTATTATTAACAATTTTATTTAGAGTTTTTATGAATCATATTTTATGTTCGATGAAAAAATGGATCTAGAAAGAAAAATTTATGTTTTATTGATAATAATGTATTTTAATAATAATGATTTTTATGCTCGATGAAAAAATGGATCTAGAAAGAAAGAAAAATTTAATTTATTTTTTATTGATAATAACGTATTTTAATAATAATAATTTATTTAGAGTTTTTATTAGTATAATTAACAATTTTATTAGTATTAGTATTAATCATATTTTATTTAGAGTTTTTATTAATAATAATTTTGTTTTTTATGTTCAAGGAAAAATGGATCTAGAAAGAAAGAAAAATTTATGTTTTATTGATAATAACGTATTGTTTTATTGTGTTAGTATTGATACTAATAAAAATGTATTGTTTTTTATTGTTGATAATAATTGTGACAATAATTTTATTAGTATAGTATTAATAATAGTAATAATAATAATAATAATAATTTTATTAGTATAGTATTAATAATAGTAATAATAATAATAATAATAATAATAATTAAAATAATAATAATTAAAATAATAATAATGATAATAATAATAGTAATAATAATAGTAATAATAATGATAATTTTATTAGTAATAATAATAAAAAATAATAATTAAAATAAAAAATATTTACAAATTATATACTATTTATAAAAGTAAGTAGTACAATAATAATAAAAATAATAAAAATAATAATATTTTATATAATAATAATAAAAATAATAAAAATAATAATATTTTATATAATAATAATAAAAATAATAAAAATAATAATATTTTATATAATAATAATAAAAATAATAAAAATAATAATATTTTATATAATAATAATAAAAATAATATTTTTAAAAATATTTACAAAATATATACTACTTATAAAAGTAAGTAGACATAATATAATTGAAAAATGATTAAAAATTCTGTGACCTTGAAAATTTTTTGAATGACCTTGACCTACTTTTGAATGACCTTGAAAAAATTTTATATGACCTTGAAAAAATTTGTACTTTTCAACATAGAAAAAATTTTGAAAAAATTTCGAAAAATATTCTATGTTTTGGTCCAGCGGTGACATAGGAAATCGTGTACTTTTCAACATAGAAAAAATTTTGGAAAAAAAATTGAATGACCTTGACCTACTTTTGAATGACCTTGAAAAATTTGTACTTTTCAACATAGAAAAAATTTCGAAAAATATTCTATGTTTTGGTCTAGCGGTGACATAGGAAGTCGTGTACTTTTCAACATAGAAAAAATTTTGAAAAAAAAAATTGAATGACCATGACCTACTTTTGAATGACCTTGAAAAAATTTGTACTTTTAGATTTAGAAAAAAATATTTTTTACCAGGGGGGTGGGGAAGGGGGTATGTGGTCCAGCGGTGACATATCCATCTACTTCACAATTTTAGTTGTTCACCGATGAACCCAAACGATAAAACCTATGACATAAAAGGGACCTAATAATCTAAATCGGGCACAAGTCTTCTAACGACAGCTCGTTGGACCCAGAGATCGTCCGAGTGATTATAGTATTAGTAATAACACTCACTTTTTGCGGACGATCTACCCACTCGAACACAGTTCCAACATTGCCCAGCAACGGGTGCCGAGTGGTAGCAACAAATGTTTATATGGCGTTACCTGGGCGACCACGGTAGGATTAAAACAAACAACAATACCCAGTAACCCACCAATAATTACGAAATCAATCATGTCCAAAACTCCAAATAATAATAAAGCCACCACCGAGGCAATGAGCTCACGGGATTCTAATACCCAAGATGATGCACCACGAAGATCTCAGCCCAACCCAGAGAAGCGGAGGACATCTGATGGTGAGGTTTAATATTTTTATGAGAATTATTTCAACCTCTTTGAGCATTTAACTAGACTCGAGAATCTTACAGAATAGCCTTAGTCCATCCCAAGACCTAGAGAGCGAACAAAAGCGTAATATCGACCGAACTATAAACGGAGATACATTTTACATTGAGTGGCGAGGCCCTTATGAATCTGAATTTTTGCCACCATGCGAACCCCGACTCCAATTTAAATTTTTCGAAATCTCGCAAACAGCCAAGTGACCCATGAAACTCAGATATGCTCGTAAACTACGCACCAAATATTAGATGATTAGAATGATGCCCATGGACGATCTCATCCTAATAAGCTGTACCGTAGGGATTTTGCTAAACCTAAAATATGGTACCTTGGGTCAAAATGGTTGGCAGAGACGCTAAGCTCAATCGTTATTAAACTTAATGGAACCTAGAGATTCAACAATCTTCTGTATAAGAAATCCGATATATAAATGTGATAACTTTCTACATGCCCTGATGACTATGGGAAACGGAAGACAATCCTTCTTAAAAATGATGAACGATTTGATTTTGTGAA
Organism: Schmidtea mediterranea; assembly: GCA_022537955.1. Taxonomy (NCBI): domain Eukaryota; kingdom Metazoa; phylum Platyhelminthes; order Tricladida; family Dugesiidae; genus Schmidtea; species Schmidtea mediterranea. The sequence goes on from CM039679.1 coordinate 261,026,418, forward strand.
ATGTGGATATTGGCTCGAACTACCCAAGTAAAGGTAACTTCGAAATACATCTTTAATAGGGTTCATTTTGTATTTGGATTCTCAGAGTAACTAAATAGATTTTTAATAAATAGATGGTAAACGAGAAGAATTTTCATAAACGAATTTTTTAAATTAATAGATTCTAAATAGATAGATTTTAATAGATTGTAAACGAGTAGATTTTTTGTAAATAGATTTTTAAATAAATAAATGTTAAATGAATAGATATAGATTTTAGATAAACAAATTGTAAAGGAGTAGATTTTTTGTAAATGGATTTTTAAATAAATAAATGTTAAATGAATAGATATAGGTTTTAGATAAACAAATTGTAAACTAAGTAGATTTTTAAAAAAATGGATTTTCAAATAAATAAATTTTAAATGAACAGATTTTAAATGAATGGATTTATAAATAAATGGATTTTAAATAAATAGATTTTAAATAATTAGATTGTAAACGAGTAGATTTTGATAAATGGACTTTAAAATAAATAGATTTTAAAGGAATAAATTTTAAGTAAAGGGATCTTCAATAAATGAATTTAAAATAAATGGATTTTGAATACAGTTTTTGATAATAATTTCTTTGCATTTTTTTCTTGTTATTGAAACGAATAAACAACTTCCAAGTCGATTCCTTGCACTTGACGAGGACCGCAAATTAAATAAATCGTAAATATATAATTTACATAATATTGTCATATCCGTCCAAATAGAATCATAAGCATGAGCAAATAACTGTTAAAGCTATTTTGGATGATAAGCTTATTTTTTTATTTTAGAATCATAAGAACGAGTAAATAAACTTTAAAGCGGTTGCTGGAGGGTAATATTAATTTTCTCTCGAATAGAATCATAAAGATGGGTAAATAAAGGGTAAAACGGTTTTTTTGGCAATAAACATACAATTTCCCCAAATAAGATTAATTAAATCCGAATAAACCCGAGTAAATATAATTTGGTATAGGTTCCACGTTCTTTCTTTTTACAAATAGAATTATAGAGATGGAGGAACAGATTTGAATATCTTTTTAATAAAGCGTTAGGTCTTCCGAGAGAGAGCAGCCGAACGAATGATTGAATTTTGATAAGAATTTATTGGATAACAATTTGTTGGGTTTTGAGGTTCAATAGAGTTTAATTTTGAGAAACTCCGAATCTAGTGATGAGGAATTCCGCGCGTCAATTTAACTCAAATTTTGATAAGCTAGCCGTTAACTCGTTCTTATGGTTTTATTTGCAGGTTTTTCTATCTACTATGGCGGAATTAATAACCCCAACTCAAGTGAGTATAGCCTACCAAGCTAGTTTTTCTCCTTTGAATGAGATACGTAACCCGTAAAATAATGCGTCGGCTCCACTCACACGACCCACATTAGACCGCCAACCCTGTCCCTCATGCCTAAATATTGACGTTGAGCCATATAATATATCATTTATCATTACAGAGGACTCGTGGATTGACGCGTCCCGGGTCACACTTCGCTTTCTGGCACATTCAGCTGCACGGTGCCGGCAGGCGATGTGGGACGAGGGATTCTCAATCTCACTGGCTAGAGAATTCCGCGAAGAGGATCAACGAACTGGAGAGGACTTGGACCTGCCTTACGTGGCAATTAAGTTGTAACCCGGTCGAAACCCGGCGCGGGAAATAAGAGGTCAGACGGAGCACCTCTTCGCCCGCTTAGAAGAACACCAAAGACAAACTGCTCAGCAAATTTGCAAGGCGCAACAACACTTAGATGAAATCAACCGGGACATTGCGGCTGGATTGATCCCGAGTACGCTCCGAGGTACGCCCCGCCGTACAACACGTCGTTTAATTTGGACGACCCCAAAGTAAATCGGCCAATGGACGCCATCAATGTAGTAGTCCCGCGCAAATTATGGACCGGAAGAGGAGGGCGTATGAACGAAGAACCAAACGTCCATCGCGAGCATCCATTTGCTCGAGGGCCATCACGAGCCAGCCCTGATCGACATCAGTGAACAATTAAGTCAGTTACTATGATTATTTTCTATGTGCATTCAAAATAAATGTTTAGTTGGCATATTCCTTATTATAGTGTTATGTAAAAATGCCTTAACTAAAAATGGAAGTAACCTGATGCAATAAGACATAAGTCCCGTTGTAAATTTAATTACCTTCTATTACCGGCGAAATTAATTTTCTTTTATTGTAGAGATGAATTCTCACAATGTCTTATAACACGAATTGGCAAAGGCCCAGATGACCATCAAAGATTTCCACCGACAAATCCTGCAACTGACGACCAAAGTTTAGTTAACAAAAAGTACTTGGATGGAACCGAACAAGGCCAAGCACCTGTACCAAAAATTAACAATGATGCAGAAGGGTTGGGCGTAGGAGAAACAGCTCAACCAAAACTTGAAGACGCAAATCAAGGGCTTAGAGGTGGCGCTGTCTGCATGTCAAGAAGAGGCAGCAGTGATCTACCCCCTGGTTTTTGCCCCGGCCCAATTAGCTTATCGTGAGGTCAATTCCACTACGAAGTCTGCAGCCAAGCCAACTAAACACCGCCCCGGAAGAGCTGAACGGGCTAAACGACGAGCCATTCGAGTAACAGACTCGAAAGCGTGAATTGAGTGTTAAATTTTTTTTTAAATAAAATTTGTTGAATGTCGTTCTTAAATTATTAATATAATTTGAATTGAATTAAACCCAGGCAATGAAGTCAATCAGCCAGTCAGTCAGTGTCACTGTTATAACCATCTATCATCAACAAGGGACAAAAAATGACAAATCGCACGAAAACCTTCTAACGGTAGTGCGTTGGACCGAGATTGAGGTCGCCCCAGAGCAGTTCCCGCGTGGCGCTCATCTTTGGCGACCTCAAAACCCATGGTTACATTTCCAACCTTGCCTAGCAACGGGTAACCACTGGGGATAGGAGAAATAACTTTCATCTGGGGTCAAGGTTGTCAAAGACCATAACCCCACAATATTTAATACATTATAAAAATTTCATATTACGATAATCAACATCAACAAACAAAATTATTATACGTGTTGTATTTGCTTAACCCATGATAAATAAAATCATCACTGTCAATAATTATTAATTATGACTATTAATTTCCCTTAGTTATTTTTGTTTTAATTAATTACTAAATTATCTTTTGGTTGATGCCGCTGTAACCTATTTAAAACCCAATATATGATTTTAATTTATATTTTTAAGTAATCTTTAGTAAACATAAAATCATGTTTAATTTCAAATTCACTAAATCATTTAATTTTCTATATAATAGTCAATAAATTTGCATGTTGAACCTTCCGTTCTCAATTATGTCCATTTCGCTAAGATTCATAGAATATGTTAAAATTTGCAAGATTGAAAATTGACGACGAAACATTTATTTCAAATCACATGTTCGTTTACAATACACATTCATTTCCAGATTGTCCTTCGGTGATATCGGTCATGGATTTCTTGTCGCAGCAAACGACGTACATATGCATGGTCATCATCCCGACCGGTCAAGCTGTCCAGAGTCTTTGGCTGTGATTTAGTCTTTAAATATTACTTAAATTACTCATTTTTTATGATTTTGGTCGTTCGGATTAATCTTTTTCCGACGGTTTTCCAATTTAACTGTTGCAACTATTTCGCGATTTCCCCGCTACCTTTCCATTTTCCTTGACCTTAGAATTTATTTGTGTTTACATTATATTTAATGAGGGCCAACACAAAACACTCCGGGGCCTGTAAAATTGCGACCCGCAATTTCTAAAAGATTTAAGCAGAGTTTACATATTCCATTCAATTGGGTCTACGAGCTACTGGGTCGTGATCTTAAAACTCACATACATAAAAATAATCATACAGTATACATCAATATATGGATTACAAGATGAAGTGAAAGAGGACCTACAGTTCGGTTATGATCACACATAAAGACTAGTTAATAGGCTAAGAATCATTAGTTCATTGTAAAATCTTGAGTTCGGTATTCTGTCACTTAGGTATTCGTCTCGCTAATCTCTTGGGTTTCTGATTGATTACTTTTTTTTAGCAGGTTCTGATTTTGACGATTTGTTATCTATTGTGCAATTTAGCTTTGGGATTTTGTTAAGTCTAGGGAATTAACATTTAATTGATATAGAACTGATTAGATGCCGATTGTTTTGATGATTGGTAGGCACGGTGTCTGTCAGCTAATTTATAGCATTCTAATAGATAGAATATTTCGTTCAAGACTCCTTTTTGCTGGTATATTTTGGGTTTTGGGTTGTAAACTTGCTTTTGGTAGTTGATTTTTTTAGCATCTTGAAACTGGATGAGGTTCTTTCGAACTACTAATTAGTTGTTGGTGGTTGCTCTCGGCTTCATTAGTTGGGTTTTGTGGATAGATGACCATTTATCATATTATCTCGTCTCGATTATTTGGTGATAGTTGATCTGTTCGTGATTATTCGAGATTCTTTAGGTTGGTTTGGGTTTTTTCTCTTTGGTTGTTGATTAGGGTTGTTCGTTCTCAATTTTCGGTTCTTTTCTGTTTATATTGGAGAGTTTCCAAATTGTATCCATGATTATTTGGATATGATTTCCTTGATGAGTGTTTCCTTTTCTACCTACTTTTGAATTTGATTTTCTAGAGTTCTGAGTGTTTGGACGATCTGTCTAAGTTTGGGTTTCGTCCACTTTGATTATTAGTATATTTACTTTTCTTGTTTTAATCTTTTGGGTATTGGGTATATTAGAAGTTGATCCGTTCGTAATTGGTATCCTTTGAGTTTCTGCATATCTCGGCATATTTGCTACAGGTAAATTTGCATCGTTTGATTGATTGTAGGGTTTTTCAACATCTTTTAAGGGATGCTAGGTGGTATATGGGCTTATTACTGCTACCCTCCTTCTCATCGCCAATATCATGCTGCTTTCGCTTTCCTTGTTTTTATAACAATTATGGGTTTGTGATGATTATTTACAATTGCTTGAATTTTTACAACAAATTTCGAGCTATTTTAATAGGACTCGTTATCATTTCTCTTGGTTTTAGGTAGTGGTTTTACTTTCTGTTTCTCTTCCTTCTTTATCTTTATTGCTTTTATTATCACATCTGGTTTCTCGTTTCTGTGGTTGGTATCAACTTTATTTTGACATCGCTTATCTTCTTTGTTTGTCTTTACTACAATTTGCAAGATTCTTTTGATACTTCATTTTGATTGAGTGCATTTTGTTATTAGGTCTCATCATCTTTCGTCTTGTCGTTTATTGGCATTGTCTTTTGTAATCTCTCTTTACTCATTCGATTTGTCTTTCTTGTTATCTGGTTTTTGATTAATGAGTGGTTTTTGATTTGTTCTCTGATCCTTTCTTTATTCATATCCGGTGTTGAACGTCAGCCTTGTTTGGAATTACTATTTCATGATATCCATTTTTATCTCGTTTGGCTGCATCTAGTTTCACTTGCAGTTGGTTGTTTTTCTTACTCTATTCCTTGCTCTATTTTTGAGTCTCTTCCTCCCCCTTTTGTATTCATTTAGTTTTGTATATTGAGCTTTACTGGTTCTAATTCTTTGTCTTTGTCGTTTTTCCGTTTAACTCAATGACCACAAATTTTGTTTCTCAGTTAGCTCTTTTGTTGTTATTCGTCAGTTTCGCATTAATTGATTCAGTTTTTGTCAAATTATTCTCCATCGTCTTTTTTATTGACTGACTTGATATTTCATCTTTTTCACCATTGTTTTCGTTTATCTTGGTAATTTATTTACTATTTTGCTGCTTTATCTTCTCCGATAGTGGATTTATTATCGTTGTTCCTCATTTTTGTCTCTCATTTGATTGTACTGGATTTTCTAAGTTTTAATTTGCTCTCCAAGTCTCCTCTTGTCTCTGATTTCCTTGACGGCTTCGGTATCTCTTAGTCGGTTTATTTCAATTTCTACTCCTGATCTGATCCTTGGTCCAAACTCGTCTATCTCTGCTTATACATTTGGTTTTTGGATGTTGGGCATCGTCGCTACAACTAAGCTTTACTGCTTGATATACTTGATTAGCTTCCATTTGATTCGTTTCTCAATTTTAACGTAATATCGCATAACTTGTCTTTCTCATTCCGCTTTATTTTTTGTCACATCGTCTTATTTTCGATTTGTTTTTGCTCCTCGACTATAATATTTATATACTACTTCTATATATTATCGGATATTATTATACTCGTTTCGTATAATATTTATATGCCACTTTTATACATTACTATGTAAATATCTCTGTTATATACACTATATACACACTCCTAACTATTTATTACTTTATTTCCAAAGGGTCTACGCGCAAAGTGCGTATTCCTTTGTATCTCTCGTCAGTTACTTGGTATATATCGATCTCGCTTCGCCACTTGAGAAGTGCCATTAGTGACGATGGTTGTTGCATCCATATCATACTTGGGTATTGGTTCATATCTTGACTTGCTTCGTTCTCTCCGCGTACTAGATACTTGTTCAGTTTCGTTGTACTATCGTATTCTGGGTTCTCTGGTTTTGGCCACATTCTTTTTCCCATAGGTTTTTGTTTGTACTTTCCAGTTGCTCTTACTTGCTGAATTATTATCCACATAACTATCACGTTTGTTACAATGCCTGATATCGCTACCAATTTAACTGTGTTTGAAGTTGCGTTTTCAAATTTCGTTGTTTTCATTCTTGGGTTTTCGTTATTTTGAGCTCTCTTAAATACTGCTAATAAGTGATTTGTTTCCTTTTCTGATAAGTGACGATCGTCTTTGCTTATTACTTTCCTACTATCGGTTTGGTTTCTTGTTGCTTTCTTTCGTAGTATCACCTTTGTTGTTTCTCACTTCCCTTTGATATGAGTTTCGAAATAATCCTTGCCATATCTGATATATTGATTCTGTATTATTTATTGTTAGCACGCGTGGTGTCATGTTCTTTTCTTCCTTTATTTCTCTGCCGTTAACTACATTTTCTTGAATTTCTGCCTATTCTGCATATTTTTGTGATTAGTTTTCGTTGTAGTTTCCGTATTGTTTCGTATTTACATGCGTCGGTTACTACACTGATTGACACTTCGTTTCTGACATCATCCATTCTTTGCGGTTTGTTTTTCGTTGTTGTTTTTCTTAGTTTTGTACTAGATTGTGTTGACTTTTTTATTGTTCTCAGTATTTGTATATATTCGCCGGATTAGTATACGCGAGCGCGTTTATTGTTTTTAATAACTATTCCTCCGCCCATAAGTATCCATCAAATATATATATCTCTATTTAAATATAATTAACCGATGAAATCTACTCAATTGTTAATAATTTTTTTTAATTGAATATAATAGTAATTCATCCACTCTAAAAGTACAATTCATTTTCAGTGAATATTTTCATCTTTTAAGTATATTTGTTGATCAGTGAAAAATTCAGATTCCATTTATTTCAAGTATTTCCCAATATTTAATTTATATTTCATCTCATCATTGAGAAATTTTACCGTTTAATTTATTATAAGCAATTCTCGATTCACTGAATATTTGTTGGCTTCAATTCATATTTTCTCACTTTAATGATTGCTTTCCTCTTCAACAAATAATTTTCTCTTCAATGAATATTTTCCTCTTCGATGTATATTTTCTCCATTCAAAGTATATTATCATTGTAAGTTTTTAATATATCAATTAATATTTCATCTATTTAGTAGACATCTTTAGCTATCCCACTTTTTTCAGTAATTTCAACGATTTTAGTCACTTAATGTACTCTCTCACCAATATTACTTCTTCACTGAAAATTTTCGTTATAGATTACAATCTCTACTAATTAAAATTTCATTTGTTGACTTGTTATTTTCAATGAAAATCTAATTAAATAAATTACATCTTTCAATAAATTAGGTTGTACTCGAAAAAAAAAAATTTTAGGCTATGTAAATCAATTAGAGATTTTAGGGAAATTTTATGATAATTTAAGTGATAAAAATATCTAGTTTTACGAGGTATTTATTTTAGTAAATTTTAATCATCTTTGTGAATTTTATGGTTTTAAGTTGAAATTTAATGGATTTAGAGTTTGATTATGTTTTTAATGAAATTATTGAAGAAATTAGGGTAAATCTATAATTTTAAAAACACTTTATTTCTTGATTTTTTATTAGATTTGACTTGATTTTAGGATTATTTTAAATAAAAGTTAAATTTAGGATCAAAATGTTTATTAAACATCTATTTAAGATAATTATTTACCAATTATATTCCAATTTGATTGATAGATTTTGAATAGTAAATGATATTTTAATTATAATTTTATGTTCTATTGAAATAGTTGATTAAATCAGTTAATTTTTAAAAATATTTTAGTAAAACCTAAAATTTTAATTGATTTTACTGTGTAACAAAGGGGATCAATAATTACTTTCATTTTAAATTTTATTGATTTCATGGTTATCAATCACAAAAGTAGTATAATTTAGAGATTTTTAAGAGAATGCTCAGTGGGGTTATCAGTATACTTATGAAAATCATTGAATTATCTCTATAGGTTGACTGGTAATTTTTATTGAATTTATACTTGATTTACTGATTAATTTTAATTATTTGAGCAAAATGATATATATTTTGTGATTTTACAATAATTTAGTGAAATTTAATTTATGTGGAAAACATAGATTTTATTCGATTTTAGTCATTTTTGATGAATTTTTTAATTGCTTGAAATTGTTGCCAGAATAAAATAGTGGTGATTTTCGATGGAAAATGTTGGGTATCGATAAGAATTTTGTAATACTTTAAAAAAAATTTATTTTTATTGGTAAAATTAAGATTTTTATGATAATTTTAAGGGAATTTGATTGATTGAATACATATAGTAAATATGATTCGAATGATGGATTTTTAAGGAGTAGAGTCGGTTAAATATAGATTTCTAAAGAAATTTTAATCTGTGGGTTTTACAAAAAATATGTATATTGTTGGTGCAGTGAGGGAAAATGTTATTTCAATGGAAATGATTGGTTAAAAGTAAATTTTATGATGTTGTAAGGGGAAATAATGGATTAAGAACAATTTTATTGTCATTTTTAAGGGGTTGAGTTGGTTGAATATCTGTGTTCAAAGGGTAAATATTTTCTAAATGGAGAATATAGAGGAGGAATTTATAATATTTTTAAGGGGATTTTTTCAGATCGATATCAATATGTGTGTAAATATTTTGAGAGTGAAAATATTGTCATTTAAAGAGAAATGATTGGTTAAGAAGAGAATTTATGATCTTTTAAGGATATATGATTGGTCAAGAGATGAATTTTATTTAAAGGGATTTCAAATAAATTTATTCGGTTGAATATCGATATGTCAGTGATTTTTATGAAAATAATGAATATAGCTGGGATTATTGTCATTTAAAGAGAAATGATTGTCTGAGAGTAAATTTTATTTTAGGGGGAAACAATTGGCTAAGAAGAGAATTTACGATCTTTTAAGGGGTAATAATCGATTAAGAACAGTCGATTAAGTATTGTTATTTAATAGACGGTTTTTATAAAAAAATAATGAATATAGTTGGTAAAGTAGGGGAAAGTGTTATTTGATGGGAAATGATTGGTCGAGAGTGGAATTTATTTTATTGAAAAAAATAGTCGATTAAGAACAAGTTTTTTGTTATTTTTAAGGGGGTGTGAGTTGGTTAAATATTGTTATTTAAAGGGTAAATATTATCTACTTGATAGATTTTTATGAAAATTATGAATATAGTTGGTATAATGGAGTGAAAAGGACATTTGAAAAGAAATGATTGAGAGACGAATTTATAGTATTTTTTAAATGGGATTGAGTTGCTTGAATTTATAAAATACTTAGAAAAATTGTTACTTTTTTCATTAATTTATGGTTAATTAGAATATATCGAAAAGATTTCAGTTCTAAGAAATTGATTGATTCATGTAACTATTTGTATACAAGTAAGTATTTATTTGATTTTATTATTATATTTGTAGTTAAATTAAAACTTAAATTGACTAGTACTTAAAAAAAATTTTTTGTTACCTATTATTTATGTTTTTATTGACAATTTTCTGAATAACTTAAATATTTACAATTATTTTATGAATGAAGAGAAATTGTACTATTAAATACTCTGAGCAGTTGATTACATACACTAATTTTCATTCAACAAGTACCTAGAACAATTACCTAACAATCTTAAAAATTTTTTAAAAATGTTCTAATAAATTTTTCAATTATTTTACAACTTCGTTAATTTAATTAATTGATAAGTACTATTTTCTTTACAATTTGCTACTGTGTTGAAACTTTTTTTTTAAAAAGTTTTATTCAAAGTACTAACAAATTTTATTAAAAATCTATCAAGACTTGTCAAAAATTATAAAACTTTGGTAATTTTAGTATTACTCAATGACTACTATTTTCTTACCAATTTGCCTAAGGTCTTTTTTTAAAATTTCTTCAAAGTAATAACATTAATTACAAATTAATCAGTTTTATTTAAAATTTAACAACTTTCTCACAACTTTTATCAAATTCTAATCACATGATAATCATAATTTAAGGATAAGTCTTATTTTTACAAAAACAAATATTTTACAACAATTAAACATACATATTTGGATTTTTAGTAGATTTTATCGGTATCTATCAGTACCTGTTCCGTGTAGTTTTTAAGCTTTGTTAAAAATTCAACTTATTTAGTGGTTGGTCGATAATCATTTAATTTCTAGTAAAGCGGCAGATGATAATTATTTTATCTATTAAC
>CM039679.1:261039680-261180224 GCA_022537955.1 Schmidtea mediterranea
ATATTGGTTCTCGCCTTCTCATTTCCGGTTCATCGCGTGTGATTTCGTACATTTTTGATTTTCTCAAATATATTTCTGTTTCTCAGTATTTTTACTTGGAAACTCTTGGTTAATTTCCTCTCGGAGGTTTTTCATGTCTTTACTTGTACTTGTTTTCAAATGAATTGAAATTTCTGGTTCAGGTGATTTCACATTGTTTCCTTTGTCGGTTAATTTTTAATTTAATTTATCGTATTCTTCGGCTTCTGTTTCCCAACTTTTGAATCTTGTTGTCGTCATTCTTTCTGCGGCCGTTACTATATTCAGTTTTCTATCCGTTGCTACTTTTCACTTTCTCTGACTTCCAATAAAAATGGTCTATTTTCTTTATCCTTGTTCTCCGTTCGTTTTGGTATATTCTGTTTCTTTACTCAATGGTTTTCCTGATTCCGGTTTCTCGTTACTCGTTTTTTTGATTTAGGTCTAGTCTAGCGGCTCTATTATTTGTCGTTTACTTGATCTCTTTATTCCTTGTCAATTAACTAAAAATAAATTACACTTCTAATACATATTATTCTACATAAATTTTCGCATTAATTATATCGTATTATTCTCATTGCTTCTCCTTATTTTAATTCTTTTCGCTGCGTCAACTTCTTTATCTTTTTAATTTTTGTGTTTTAATTTTAAGTTTATTTTGAATTATCTATAACTCGATTCAAGTATCTATTTGCTTCTTATAAATTATCTTTATAGTCGCATCAGTTATCTATATGGTCGTATCAATTAACTATTTTAATCAAATAAATCATCACCATCATATCAACAATCGTCTCGTTAACTATTCTCCTTTATCTCTTTATCATTTATCCAAAAAAAGTTTCTTAATCTCTATGCGCTGGCGCTCTATGGGCCTTTTTAATTAAATCATCTTGTCTTTTTCTTTAAACTTTATCCGCTGTGATAATTTTCCTTTTGATTCACCCTCCATCATTTTAAGTCCATTTTAAATTATCTATATCTCGAATCAATTATCTATTTGCCTCTCATTAATTATCTATATAGTTTTATCAGTTTTCTATATAGTCGCATCAATTACCTATATTTTCATTAAATAAATCGCTGCAATCCTATCATCATTCATTCCGTTAATTATTTTTCCTATATCTCCCTAATTTATCATAAAATCGTTTCCTTATCCTTTAATCGCTGGTGCTCTATGGGCCTTTTATTAAATCCTATTATCTTTTCTCCGTTGCGTTCTGTAGGCCTTTTGTAATTTATCGTCTCTGCTGGCACTTTATGAGCCTTTTATTATCTGCGTCTCTCCTAATTGAGTGCATCAGTGACCTGTTGGGTAACTTGTCTAATCTGACAAGCTGGAGGCCTCGCACTGACTTCAATTCTTGGTCGTCTTTTGACAGCGCATTTTACCGGTTACACTTATCTCACCGCCGTTTGGATGTTCGATATTCGGTGTGGGTATCAGGGTTTTTGTACCGAACTCCTTGCTGGGCTAAGTGCAATAAAAAAAATTCCCCCAGTACTCGGTGTGGGATCCGGGTTGTGTACTGCGAAGAATATAAAAGTATGGAAGTGCCTAAACGTTTGATCAAGCTCCAAAAGCGGTTTACTTGATATCCTGAATAGTAAAAAGAAAAGGAAAGTTTCGTCGCTGTAGTGGTTAACGTCTCCTTCTACCACTAGTTCGTTTCGCGTCAGATTTATAGCTCTGACTGGCTGCCAAATCTGATCCTTAGTAGGACCTGTTGAGTATGAACCATTTTCCGGTTAGTTCACATCTCACCTACCGCCTGGTGTCCTCAATACTCGGTGTGGGTATCCGGGTTGTGAATCGAGCGGTTCAGCGCTACCAGTCTTATGGTTGATAACATCCTGAACACGACAATCTGCCGTTGTCCTTTGATGCCTCACCACTAGCTAGAAAAACAATATTCCTATAGGTATCTATAGGTACCTTCTGCTCTTTAATAATGCGTAGATTTCAATTTTTATTTTTATTTTCGGTTTCCCCTTCAATTTCCCAATTCGAAAATTGTAGTGATCGCGTTGGTTTGTTCCCCAGAGAGGTGATCAATCTCTCGCCAGAAACTCCCCAACATCTGCGACGGATCCTACTATCTTCCTCTCCTCGGTTTGATCAGGATTCCCCATATGGATAAGCGTACTATAGTTATGATAGCTCGATTTGAGATCTCACTTTTCAATATTATTCTTATATAGTATAATATAAATATCATTACAAAATACACTAAGAAATGTAATGCATCGAAACTTTTACCGTACCTTAGTTGTGTTTTACTTGTCTACTCAGAATTCATTTAACGGCTTTTATGAAATGTTCGGCTTTATCCGTATGTTTTACACTTTTCGAGTGCTATTGTTGTCTCATTTATTATTATTACTTATCTCAGCTTATCGTACCCGTTTTCAATAATCTATTTTCCTCTGGCTACTGACTATTATTTTCCTAATTCATTATTATTTACTCCAAATCCTTTGTTTTCATTTATAACAAGCATCATCATCTTATTAATCTAAGTTTATTGCTACCTATTTATTTCATTTACAACAGAACATTTGCTTTTATCCAAGCCTAAGTTTCTCCATAATCTTGATTATCTTTTCGTCAATTTCTCCAACTTGATCGATTATCTCTTTCTCATTTAGTATCTAATTTGGCTTCGCTTAGTTTCATGTCTTTTGAAATTCACACAACCGGTCGATCGTTAATTCTGCTACAGTTTCTCATTAAATTTATTACAATACATAATTCGTAGGAGTAGGGGCTCGAAATCGTTGCAACCTTTTTATGAATTTCCGTTAATAATTTTGATATTTAATTTAATTACAATTTTGTTTGAATGAATCGGTAATACACACGCAAACACAACACGCAGATTTAAAATCAGACCCATAAAACATCAATTAAAATACGCGAAAGAAATAATTAAAATATAAAATCGAAAAACATAAAAATAAATTAAAATAATAACAAGGTGCAACAAGATCCGCACGAAATAAACACAGAAATAACATGAGAACATGAAAATTTGACCAAAAATTGACAATTTACTTAAAGAAACAAGAGTTCATGAAAATTAGAGCAAAATTAAATAATTCGAATTGGAAACAATTCAATTAAAAGTTAAAAATCAAAATTGTCAAATTAAAACTATGAAATAATAAAATTAGAGTTAGAATATACAAGAAATCACAAGGACAAATTTTGTTTTACTACATCAAATTTAATACGCAAGGTTAGGGTCACACAATAGGTATATATACCGATTAATTTTCACAGAATTCTAACCAACAAAACCATAAACTCGTTTTTAACGGACACACTTTGCATTAAAGCAATTTTGAGGAAATCTTAAAACTCTGTAAGTGGACGATTTTTTGGAGAACCTTCTCCACGCAACGCACAAATAAACTCATTGGAGCTCTGTTTGGTGTCTGCGTGGGGAAGGATTATTATGTGATGAATGCCCAGCATGATGTAGCTAATTATGAGCCTATTTGTATTACAATAAATGTGTTAAACAGATATTATATTACTTCGAAATTTTTCCGGCCCACAGCCGATACAGCACCGCAAGTTATTAAAATCCACACACCCCAATTGAACTGTGTAAGTGTGATGTAAGTTCGCAAATAGTTCGTGCCCGTGAAGGCTACGGCGTGAGAACGCAGGAGCTGAAACGTCAATATATCCGTTATAGGAGAAGATGGGTTGAAGAGGGAATAGTCTTTTGTCTGTTCCGTCATCACCTATCTCCCGAAAACTCGACCTAACTTATAATACAAATCGGCTTAAAATCAAAACACTGAGTAGTCCAGTGGGCACTCATAATCTCTTAATATCAATACAATTAATTCCTAAGGTCAAATAAAGGAAGGTGATGGGAGAAAATGTCGTAAATCGTTGCTATGCAAATTTTATTCAATAAATTATTGAAAGCGAAGTTTTTAAACGTCGTATAGATGACCTATCAGCGCTATAATAAGTACTCAAAGCGACAAAACCTACTAATTAAAATGTTAAGGAGTATTGTAGTGAAGATATAATCGATATCTACCACAAATAAAAATGTATCCACGTACCACAATGTTAACCTGTCATAAATGACCAAAATATCCAAATACCAACCGAAATAGACACATTTCTGAATGATAAAAAGATCTACGGGAATACGACCCAATTAAAAGCATTGAAACCACTAAAAATATTGAATTTCCCTGGTCATGATAATTCCTAAACCTAAAAAAGTAATCCCCGTGGTCAAACCTTAGTGTACATTACTTTACGCCCATAATCCTTACGACGAGTAGCATGTCGGTACGTATTACCTTCTTGTTGTTAATCGAATTTTAATAACTAGGTACGGACTCCCATTAGGTTAATAGTTATAAAGGGAAGTGTAGTTAAAAGAGATAGACTAAAATCATGCACTTAGCGAATAAATTTATAAAATTGTCGTACAGAAACGATTTACCACCGGCTCCTAAAAATCTTCTAATAAAACTTATTGGACACTTACCACGCATAATGGATATTGCAAATAACGAGAATAATTCAGTAGACGCCAAACATAATAATTAAAGATCAATCAAATTGAGTATAATATGAACAGTAAAATCATAAATTCCTGTCGGCCGATGGATCACAATAATAATTATTCCGAGCCTGTGAGAGCAATTTCATGGGAAAGTGGATTGTAAATTCGTCCCATAGGAGGGCCGAACATAAATAGTTATCTAAAGGGCAATTAATTGTGTGACGAAATAATCAGATGAAGTACTCACTGGCTTAACAAACTGAGATAGGAATAACAATCCATTTGTCGGAGCGAGGAAGAGAAGATAATCAGACTCATGGAAATCGAAAATCAGTGTTCTAAAAAATAAAATCAACTAAACCGATTTTAAATTATAAATCACCAAAGAATTACTTTAAATTAATTCGACAAAAACAAAAAACAGATGACCTGATGAATAGACAAAATCACTGAGTCATTGGTCGACGAAATCAGTTGACCTTTTAATAAAATGTTGACATGCGAATCAGTTCATCAACGATAATGTCGCTGCTGCAGTGTGCAAAATGAATGAAGGAAATTGATTTCGATTAAACTAATGGATAAATTCCGTGCACGACAACGAGAATGTCGAGGAATTAGCTTCTGCACACCAACCACCAGGTGACGAGATATTGCACTGGCACACATATAAATAGCTTGGCAGACCCGATTACGTCATTTTTGATATTCTCAATCATGGTGCTCAACCCAAGGCGTGAAATGAAGGAAACAATGGATAAGACCCGGGAAGCCGAGGCTAATGGAATCACGATGGAGGCGAAAGCGAATGCTTGAGTTTAATATATGATGATACTAACCTTTTTATCATAAATTCGAGATCTAGACCCTCAATGACGCAGACTCTCAACATAGATCCCTTTTTCGTCCAGAAGATTATTACATCAAAGCAAATCCTGATGAACCATGTCCTTAATTTGATGAATAATATATATTTTTCTCTCCGTTAAATTAATCAAAATCTTGGTGTATTAGTAGAGCCGATGGGGACTATGAAGCCTCACTCGGAATTTCTAAAAATAACGCATAGCATCGAAATAATCTCGTCAACCGTACTCGCATTTTCGGAAATAATGAAGTAAATGTCACGATCAATTTCCACCCCACACCCAACGAATCTCGATAAAGTGAGTCAAAATGGCACGCCAACTGACATAACTTCAACGCTAGACCTGAACCACAAAATTCCCCAAAGAACTATCAGATACCACCCTGCAATTTGATGTCCATCTCGTAACTAAATCATCTTTATAGTGAAATCGAATAGAGCCAGGCATACCAAAGTTAAGTATTGTCAAGAGAAAGCTAAAATTCCATTCCATCATAAGCACGATGGAGTAAGCAAGTGGACATAGGGCAGATCCTTATATATACACCAGACGAACCCAACGTGACAATAAACGACACACTTCTCTACCCAGACTGTAGCTCGAAACACTTCAGCGTAAGGTAGCGACGCACTTACATGGCCCAAGGCTCTAGAAGGCAAGACAACGACCACGCACGAACCTACTTTTCCCTCTCCAAACACTGCCGCTGATTTTACCAGATTGTATCAGCGTTTCCTTCTCGATAAATATAAAAAATTAGTTAGCGATTCCTGATTGATTAGATTATAAAATTATTCAGCAATTCATAAATGATTAGACAATAACATTTATTCAGCGATTCATGTTTAATTAGATTGTTAAGATAAAGTTAATAAAACAAATATCATTTGAGTTGTTTTTCTAAATAACTCCTGGATCGACGCGTCCCGAATCACTGTGCGATTCCCCGCACAATCAGCTGCTCGATGTAGGCAGGCGATGTGGGACGCGGGATTCTCGATCTCTCCAGTGAGAGAATCCAGGATGGGTAGGCAAAAGGATTTCGGAGATACTGATCTCCCATTCGTCGCTATCAAAAGAGAACCCGGCCGCAATCCAGCCAGGGAGATCAGGGGACAGGCCGAATATCTGTTAGCTCGTCTCAAGGAGCATCAGCGGGAGACCTACCAGCAAGTAGAGAGTGCCAGACACCATCTGATGGAGATAAATGTTGATCACAAAGGGCAGAATTCCCAGCACGGACGGGTACGCCCCCCGATACAACGTATCATACGAGCTCCATGACCAGAAGTTACGCGAGACGACCGAAGATATGTGGTGGTTCCGCGAAAAGTTCTCCCTCAAGAACTACGGGATGAGGAGAGATGCTCGAACAATTGTCGCGACCACCCATATGCTCGCGAATGCCCGAAACACAGTTTCAACCAAAGCTACTCCAGATAAAAACGTCATAAATTGTAATGTAATAAATACTTAGACTTGAATTTTGTTGTTTTGTTGTTAATATATAAAGTAATGAGTAAGAAAATTATAATACGCCTGATAGTAAGCCTTGACGCAAAGTTATAAACAAAAAACGAGAAAATTTGGTGAAAGAACATAAACCTGATGATTATTTTTTTATTATTGTAGATATGGGCCCATGCCGAATCTTACAACGGGAGCTAGACAATGCCCGCACAGCAAATAAAGAACTACATCAACAACTCGTGCAACTAACCAAAGAAATCAAACAGGTCAAAGCGACCTGGTTAGAACCGGAAAAAGTAAAGACTATTACCAGAAAATGACCGCCGCACAACGAGGGTGGGCTGAGGAGAAGCAGCTGACACAGACACAGAAAGTTCAGATACGTAGCCTAGAGGTAGCGTTATCGGCGTACCAAGAGGGCAAGCGGTAACTTATCCGTTAGTGTTCGCGCCGGCCCAACTGGCCTATCAAGATGCGACCGAGGCTACGAAGCTCGCGAGCAGACCCATCAAACATCGCCCGGAAAAGCAGAGCGAGCCAAACGACGGGCCGCAAAGATAAAAGAATGATATAACTTAGAATTGATATTTAATAAATTTTTCTCTTAAATTGAATTGTTTGTACTGATAGTTTTAATGATGGCGAGATTTAATTAAATCTAATCTTGAGTAGTTCGGAAAATAATTCTAAGGAAATAGGGTATTGAGCACGTAAGTAGGGGACCAGAATAAGAAAAGCGCACATGAATCTCTTATCTGTAGTGCGTTGAACCCACCTTGAGATCGGGCCAGAGTAGTTCTTTTGTAGCGCTCACCTTTGGTGATCTCAAAACCAATGGTTACATTACCAACGTTGCCTAGCGACCGGTAACTATTGGGGGCAAAGAAAAGTTCTATTTGGGGCCAAGGTTATATCAAACATAAACCCCACACGTTTAAAATTATTTTAACTGACTTTTGGTCTTATTTCAAAACAATATTAATCCGGCAATTTCTATTTTTCCAATTTATCACGAACTTTTACCGCTATTCTTATCTAATTGTTATTTATATGGTTCTGGAATTTATTTACACAATATTTACACGACCCACATTTTTGTGGTTTCCCATTTCTAATCGCTTTAACCCTCGTGATTTCTACCTTTTTCCATTTTTCTTATTTTAATTTTATTTATTTATTTTATATTTTTATTTGTAGCTCTACAGTTTTTGCATAATATTTACATGTTAATTTCAATTGATTTATACAACATACCCATTATTTTTATTTTTATTTATGGTTTCTTGTTTTCCGGGTTTTTTTACAATTATTGACAATTTTATTTTTGTCTCTTCTTTCCTGTTGAATTGTTTCCCTTGAAATTTTTATGTATTTAATATTTTCATTTATTTACATATATTGATATTTTCCTCTCTTATTACAATACTCATCGTTCATGGGCTTTCTAAACTGGTGTTTTGTTCCTTCGTATTTTCATCATATTTTACATTCTCTATTTTTCTTCATCCCTCCATTTATTGATCAACTATGCTCATGTATTTTCTGAGGTTATCTATTATTGTCTTATCTGTAATGATTTTGTTATTTCATGTTATTAGGACCCTTAAGATACCTTCTATCTTTCTTAATTTTTTTATAACGATACTATCTAATTTTCGTGGATCTCCAGTAACTATTGTTTATTTCGTGAAATTTTCTATTTTTCTACTGTTGCTTTTTCTCTATATTTTAACAGCAATCTTGACAGTGTTTCTGTTTCTCATATCGCTCACATTCTAGTTGCTCTTAAGTGAATTCATACTCTACCGTTTCTAAAAATTCATACTTTGTGTTTCTATTTTCCATGTAGACAAACCGGTCATTTTTCAAAGTTTCTCTCCATATTTTTTAGTTGTTATCTCTCCGTGTTTCAGTGAAATCCGTCCCAACATTTATTGTTTTTGATCATTTTTAGTTTCCATCTAAAATCGTCATTTATGTTCTGTTGAGTGTGCTCCTGAGATTATTGATAGTTTCTTAATTTTCCATGATGTTTGCTTTTCGTTCCACAATAATCATTAACCCCAGCTTTCGAGTGATCAAACAAAGTTTTCGATTCTTATTTCGCATTGATCTTTTCTCTCTGTATTTCTTCCACTTGTTAGCTTGTTTTCCATGTAGATAAGTTGGTCGTTTTTCATAGTTTTTGTTTTATTTCCTTCTATTTATTTCATCCTGCAATTGTCCAACATATCAAAAATAAATTTTTGGCGAAAGTTTGAACCTTTTTAGCTTCGAACCTTTAGAAGATATAACCATGGTTCTATTGGCAATTTTATTAAGCTCATTCTTCTCTACAACATATCAAAAATTATATTTTTGGTCAAGGTTTGACCCTTTACACCTTTGAAGTTCGATAAGATTCGACTATAGTTCCATTGACAATAATACTCAACTCACCGTCCTGTACAACATATAAAAAATAAAATTTTTGGCCAAAGTTTGACCCTTTGTAACTTCGAACCTTTAGAAAATACAACCATAGTTCAATTGGCATTTTTACTCAGCTCATCGTTCTCTACATAATATCATCGAACTGTTTTCTCATCGTCAATAAGTCGATCGTTTTCCTTCGTTTGTTGTTAAGTTCCATTCTTTAGTTCATCCTCTCTCCGTGGTCCGACAAAATGTCGTTCTGACATTTCTGTTTAATAAAAAGATTCTTACTCTGGTTTCTTCTGGTTGTCTAGCTAAGAAATGATTTTTATTCCCGGTTGAGGGTGTTCGAACAAAGTATTTGTTATTTCCTTTTTCCAATTGGCTTTTGCTTCCTGTTAATTTTTCGTGTCGTTTGATTTTACCAAGAAAACCACTTTCATCCTGGCTGAGCCCCCAAATTTGTATTTGGTGGGCTAGCTGTTTATTTCATAACGTATTCTCTTAATTTGCAGTCAGTTTGGTCGTTTTTCATCGTTTATTACAGTTATTGTTCTCGACATATTTCATCTCTCTGGGGTTCGACAAAATGTCGTCCCGACATTTTCTATTTAATAATTAAACATTTGCTTTTATTTACTTGGGTTCTTTGCAAAAACAATCATTTTGATCCCGGCTGAGCCCCCAAATTTGTATGGTGGGTTTCTGGGTTTTGATATTTTGAAACTATATGGTTGTTACCCAGACAACCCCATACAAATATTCTTCGCTTGCCACTCGGCACCCGTTGCTAAGCAACGTTGGAACTGTGTTCGAGTGGGTAGATCGTCCGCAAAAAGTGAGCGCTATTGCTAATGCTATAATTGACCGAACGATCTCTGGGTCCAACGAGCTGTCGATAGAATACCTGTGCTCGATTTTGATTTTTAGGTCCTATTATTCTCCTATCTCTTTCAAATGTTAACCTATACTCTCATATCATCTATCTTTATGTCCATTCGCTTGGTCCTTCTTATTATTGTTCATGTTGATGATTTTTTTATGATCTGTAAACCCTTAGTTATGTTAAGTAAACACAGTACATCTCTTATCCTTATCCCTATTATAACTACAATGTTCCCATATTATTATTACTAGCATTATCATTGTTGCTATTATATGTATTACCTTTATTAATTGTTACTACTATTACCTTTATTATTATTTTTATTACTATAACTGCCATTATATTTATTGTTATTACCACTATGATTACTACTATTATTATTATCATAATTATTATCATCATTACTACTAATACCATGATTATTATTATTATTATCCTTATTATTATTATAATTATAATTATTATTATTATTATTATTATTATTATTATTATTATCATAATTACCATTACTCTTATCATTATCGTTATTATTATTAAGATTTTGTAGGGATCCGTCCTTATTCCTCAGCGTTAAAAATTTTTTTTATTGATATACAACATTAGCCGTAATCCATCTATATTTTTCGGTTTTCGATAAAGTATTTTTGTAAATTCGAAAATTTGAGCAGCGTTCCGCCCTTATTTTACACGTTCCATTTTTACGTTACCATTTTTGTTAAGTATTTGACTTAGTTCGGAAAATTTGAGCAGCGTCCCGCCCATATTTTCCGCCTCAACTCAAATTAATTTATTTAATTCTTATTTAAAAACATTATTTTTCATGATTTTTGTCGTTCGGATTAATCTTTTTCCGATGGCTATTCATTTTAACTGTTGCAACGATTTCGCAATTTTCCCCGCTACCCATTCCCTCTCTTTGTCCTTAAGATCTATGTATGTTCATATTATATTTAATGAGTGCCCACTGGACTACTCGGTGTTAGAGATTTTGAGCCGATTGTTGTAAAAAATTTATGTCAATTTTACAGGAAACGGATGATGAAGGAGCAGCCAATAAACTACTCATTTACCCTCCAATTTCCCCTATGTACGGATAATATTGACGTTTCGGCTCCTGCGTTCCGCACGCCGGAGCCTTCACCGGCACGAACTATTGGCGATTTTACACGCATTTACACAGTTCGATAGTGTGTTTTATTTTTCTATCTTGCGTTATGTTTTGGCTGTGGGCCACCAAAAATAAAATAATAGAAAAAATAAATTACCACATGAATTAGGCAAAAGTCTCGACGCATAAACTGTATATTTGGCATTCATATAAACAAATTTTAAATCGGGCATCGATGTACATAAACCAAAATAACATAACTGTAGATTAACAATCTGAAAATATTGCTGTAAAACATAACTGTAGATTAATAACCTGAAAATATTGCTACAAAACATAACTGTAGATTAATAACCTGAAAATATTGATAACTGTAGATTAATGATCTGAAAATATCTGAAAAAAATCACAAAAATTTTTATTTATTTCTTAATTTAAATTGGTAATTTATTTTTAACATTTTTTAAATAAATTTATTCAACCAAAAAATATTTTATTTTTATTCATTTAATTCATTAATTTTTACTTTTATATAAATGGTCATTTTACGGTCGAATTTTTTGTTATTATGTTATTTTTTATGTAAATTTCGTGCGGTTCTTGATGCATTTTGTATTTATTTTATTTTTCTTTTATGTTTTTGATTTTATATTTATTTATATTCTCTCTGATTTTAAAGTGTTTAGTTGGTGTTGTATATTGTATTTTAAGTTATCTTGGTGCTGGGTTTTCGTGCTGTATTACTGATGCATTTAAACAATTCTCAAGGCTATTTGTGTGCTGGCCCAACAGATCTATGGCCCATTGTAATTTTGGTAACGAATCCAATGTCGGACGTCGTGGTATTAATTTTCAGTTTTATGGTGCGTGTTTTTGGTTGCGCTTGAAAGTTTATTTTCTTTAAATATTATAGTTACTTAGTTTGTTATTTATTTAATTAATCGCGATCGTACCAACTGAAATTTGTTATCGCTAAAGTAGGTAGTTAGTAGCACACTGCCCCATAAAGAGGGAGGGGGGATTAAATTACAGATTAATTTCGTATTATATTTATTACATAATGACGTAATTAAGTAATCGGTGTGTATTTTAATTAACTTTTTTTCCAAACTTTTTATGCGTATTTTTTATGAGTATTTAAATTTTACTTAAATTTTTTATCGAATTTATTCTCAATTTTTTAAATATAATTTTTTAAGTATTTTTTAGTCGAAATTTTTAGGCTAATTTTATGATGAAATTTTTTATATAATTTAAATTTTCAGTTTGATTTCATCAATGATTTTCGATTTTTAATTTGAAATTTTTAGATAATTTTATAATGATATTTTTTATATAATTTAAATTTTTAGTATAATTTTATAATGAAATTTTTTTTTTATTCAAGGTTTTAACACGTTTTCAATTTAATTTTGTCAATGATTTTATTTTCGATTTTTAAGTTGAAATTTTTAGGATAATTTTACAATTAAATTTTTATACACATTGATAACGATCAAAGAAATTAGCTTTAACATAATAATAATAATAATAATAATAATAATAATAATAATAATAATAATAATAATAATAATAATAATAATAATAATAATAATAATAATAATAATAATAATAATAATAATAATAATAATAATAATAATAATAATAATAATTATAATAATAATAATTATAATAATAATCAAAATTTATTTACATCATCACAAATCTGCTTATAATAAGCTCTTCTTAGCTCAGCCAACAAAATATGTACAACCTCCTTCTTCTTGTAGTCCCTGCAGCATCTGCATCTAAATGGACAAGTCAACATTGAGGGATCTGCACAAACAATTTAACTCAACACAATGTTCAATTACAAGAACGATTAATAAATGATCTGGAATCGACAGACGAATCAGACGAACAATTCCAATAATGAATAATATTTAATAATAAATTTGAAATTGTTAACTTTTGTTTTTTTTTTACCAAATTTTTAAACTTTGTATTAAAATTAATCAACAAATAAAAACACAAAAATTTATACTATAATGTTTATTTAATAAAAATCTTCATTTTCTTCATCATCGTCAGAGAACTGCACATCATCTATATCTATTAGTTCTTCCTCGAAGTTATGTTGCTGAATTTCATCTGTTATATTTTCGTCACCTGATATATTTTCTCCAATAATTTCTTCAATAAGTTCATCAACAGCGACAATTTCTTCATCAATGCCAATTTCTCCAGGTATATTTATATGCCCGTATGCTAAACTTTTATTTTTACCCACCCAAACCCTTTTGTCATCTCTATTTGTAAGTGCTACTTTACTATTTTTAAAACTATAAAGTTGATGATTTTTTGTTCCTATTCGAAATTGTGGTACCGAAAAGACTGAGTTTTTCTCATAACACTCTTTATAAGATTTATGAGTTAGATCGGTATCCTTTAACGATATACCCTTAGCTTTTAGACATGAAGATTTACCTAACAAACTGTAACATTTAGGTCTAAGGAAAACCCATTCGTCATAACCTTCTCCCTTACTTTTATCCTTAAATTTTCCAATGACCGAATCGAGTTTGTTAGAATAAAGCGGATGAGTAGAAGGATAATTAGATGTATCCAAAATATTATCCTTAACCATTTCAGACAAAAGAATATCTAGTTTACAATTTTTAATCTCCAAGAAGAAAGAGTCTGTATCTCCAGCAACTATATTAATCTCGCAATTAAATTGTTGACGATATTTTTCCAAGTCCTTATACTGAAGCTCAAACATTCTAAGTTTCGACAAGTCAAGCACTGATTGTCCTATATAACTTGGTCGATCTAAACATATCGAATCAGGATTTAACAATGCAGCTATAAGATCATTGTCAATTTTTATTGATTTTTTAAATGTAGGTTTCGAAGTATAAGTTACAAGTTTTTTATCTGATGTGCAAAGACGTAAATTCATTCTCTTTTTCAGATATTCAACAGTTTTTCCATATAAACTGTTATTTAACAACTTATAATAATTTTTATCTAATGTATTTGTACTTTTAGCTCGAAGTTCAGTGTTTATATCGATGTACTTTTTAAAAATATTAGACTGCTTGAATCTTACTCCTAGATTAACATGTGTCACTTTAGCACCCAGAGACATGTATAATTTTAATAATCGCCAATGAATTACATAGTTATATTTAGGATAATGAGTCAGCAACAATTTTTCAACCTTTGAACCCTCAGGTTTCATTTTCTCAGCGGCAATTGGAAAATCATCTAACTTATCATGAAGCTCAGAAGGAATCTCAAGATCAACTTCAAGGGTATACCCATATGACAGAGATTCAAGATTCAAAGTCACACAATCAGATAATATTGTATCAAATCCATCAAATATCCAATTAAATTCACCACAAGGTAATGGTTGACTTAAAGCCCAACCATATAAATTATTAATATCAATATATAGTAAATCTGTGTTTTCGTCGGTTTTAACATAGTGCTTATTAACAAAAGTAAGACCACCTCTAATACCTCCCTCATAAAAGCTAAACATTTCATTTTCAGTAATTAATTCTATAGGTTCATCTAATGACATTAAAGCAGAAGACCAAGACATTCCAGGAATTCCAAAATAATTTAAAGGTTCTAATCTATTGTGTGCTATCGATTTCGCTCGAAATTGTTGAAAAAAGTCTGCCAAAAGAAAACAATCTAGTTTCAGGTAAACTTTCATATAATCAAGTAAAGTCCTACAATTAGTTTCATCCCAAATAAGCAGAGCTTTTTCATATTCAGCCTCAGTGACACCTTTCCAAATCGGTGGTAACTCATAAGTATTGTGAAGAACATCTAAACTAGTAGCAAAATTGTACGGAAAGATTCCCTTTTCATTCACTATAGTCCCTGTAAAAACTGATCGAGTCAACGGTAAAGTCGTCAAGGTTTTAACCGCTTTTGCTAAAGAATCATTTACAAATTGATAAGAATCAATAAATCTTACACTAATTTTTCCCAAGTGAGCAATTAATGAAATAAATTTTTCAGATGTTATTGGAATACATCCTAAAGCCCAATTTTTAAATTTACTCAATCCATATTTTAATATATAATGCATATCATATCCCTTTAAGTTATGGAAAACAATTGGTAAAACTTTATATATTTTTCTATTAATATTACATTCATTGCAAGCAGCACCCAAGTATTCCCCAGTAAAATGATCATGATCTCTCACTGGATCCACAATATCTTTCAAACAAAGATAACATTTTATACGTGTATCAAATTGAATCTGTTGTATGTTGGTTAATTCCTTAATTGTTTGATTTCCCATTTTATAATAATACGGTAATACAGTATATTTTGCTATTTTTTCAACTGTTTTTAAAAATTGTTCAACACAATCTTCACCTATAAATTCTTTGTATATTGTACTCCCATCAAAATTATTTATTAACAAAAGTCCTGCCGAAATGGGTAAATGTATTTGATGGTGTACGTCGTCCTTTGGCAAAACAGATTCGAAATCAGCATATATAACATATGGTGGGGTTACAGTTTTGGACCAATCTGTGAATTTAATAAACTTATTTTCAGGGAAAGTATATAAAGTTGTCCCTAACTGATTTCTCATACATAATATCTCATGCTTGTCCAATGCTTTCTTATTTTTAAATCCATTAAGACATCTATGACACCATAATGATTGAATTCTTTCTATTGTTTTATCTTTACAATTCAATAACCTATTTAGAGATGTAATTCCTACATAATGATATTGTTTTCCATTATTTAATAACAATAAATTATTAATTGTTCCTTCAGTAATTTTGGACCTATGTATTATGTTTATAAATGGGTGTTTTAAAACAAAGTCATCATGTTCGGGTTTAACTGTTTCGTCATAACTAAATATATTAATTATTAACCCTTCGTTATTTGACTCAAATTTTCGAATACCATTTAATTTCATGGGCATATCATTTGGGTCATAATTTAATACATTTAGATACTTAGTGTAACTATAAATATTATTCTTATGATTACTAACAATCTCATCTTTTTTAAGTATTGACAATATGCTATAGATAAAACATAAATTATCATTATTTTTTACATTTATTATACACTTTTTGTTAGCCAATTGTTTTGGTGTTTTTATATAACTTCTACCACTTAACCTACTTATATTACTTATTTTTGTTACTATAAAGTAAATTTCAGTTATTTTTCTAATAACCCAACTACTCCCTAACTCAGTTATTGAAGATATCTTTTGTATACCTTCGTCGAAGAATGATTGGGTAAGTGGTCTTGCACTGTTGCTAATATTATTTAATTTTATTTCTCCATCTTTCTCAAATTCAATTTCTATTCCAAATTGAATTTTTACATATCTAAGTTCATTTATTATCTCTTTTAATTTGTTTATTATCTCTATAGAAAAAAAAATTTATTTAATGTTCAAGTTGGTCGTATCTATACTAATTATTTTATGTGTACCTCGTAAGTCACTTTGGATTATAGGCAAATTTCCTCCTATTTGGATATTTTTATTTTGCCCCATTTGTACCTCTTCCATCTCTCCATCCCAAGAATCCATCGATCCGATATCTTCCACCTCTTCCACCGCTCTAACCCATGATTCCATCGATCCGTTATCTTCATCCACTTCGTCCGCTTCAATATCTTCGTCCGCTTCCATTGTTTCATTCACCAATCCAATATCTTCCTTTAGATATTCCAAAATATTATTAATAGAATCTGTTGTATGTTCGCTTATATGATTATTTAATGGGGTAATTTGGGTGCTGATTAATTTAATTGCTCCTGGTATTTTAAATAATTTAATTTTTTTAACATTAAACTGTCGCAAATGATTTTTATGATGTTCATAAAAATCTAAATAGGGAATGGGTTGTGAGGTTATGCATACGGGACATATAAAATAAATTGTATTATGATATTTTTTACCATAATATTCTTCCATTTTTTTGTGACATTTTTTTTATTATGTACTGTCAATTGACAATAATTGGGGTATAATTTACCTAGTAATAAAAAATAATTAATTTAATTATTAAAATAAATGTGCAAGTATGCAACCAATAAAAATCGATTATTTACTATAAATAAAAAATATTTTTGATGAAAAAGCAAGAATGTCGAAAGTATATGAAATACTCCTAGAAGAAAACAGTACAGCTGTTATTGGGATGACATTTAAGCCTCCTACTCAATACCTTCAATACAGTATGAACTATTTAAATTTCCTTATTACATATACATTCAAAGTAATGTTTATTTAAATTTAGTTTTGATTAATTATTTTTAGGAATCGGTTAATTTAAAAGCTTATGAATACAATATTATGATTGGAAATATTGAAGAGGAAGATCGAAAAAATATTTCAGATATTCTCCATTTGTTGAATAACGAAATGGTTTTTAATGAAAAATTTTCATTTATTAATTGTGAAAGTCAATTGAAGGATCAAGTACAAGATAATAAAAAATATAAAATTCAGATAATTATTAAAGGAGTCAAGATTAACAAGTCTATTATCAAACCTATTTGGAAAATCCAAAATGTTGTTGAATAAATTTTTTAAAAAGTTTTGTTGATTTTTATAATTTGTAACTAATAGTAAACATGTCATTTTTAAAAAATGTTTACCTCGAGTATCTATAATTTATAAAACATTTTGAGCAGGGATCAGCCCTTATTGGTAAATTATATACAAATTTGATCTCTTAAAATCTAGTGGTAATTCTTTATAATCAAGGGGTCTGCCCTTATTTTTGATCAATAATAATAAAAGGGCATCAATCCTTCATTATTGCTAAAAAATATATGTATTAAAATTCAAAAAGAAAATCAAGGGGTCTGCCCTTATTTTGATCAATAATAATAAAGGGGCATCAATCCTTCATTATTGCTAAAAAATATATGTATTAAAATTCAAAAAAAAAATCAAGGGGTCTGCCCTTATTTTGATCAATAATAATAAAGGTGCATCAATCCTTCATTATTGCTAAAATAATGATATATATAACATGAGAATTAAAAAAAATATATGAAAAAATATATGATTTAAATAATATATATTAATAATAAAATACTTACATTTTCGAACATTAATTACATTGTCTTCTTCAGAATCAGTGAATGGAAAATTTGTATCTAAAGAAATATTAAATCAATTGATAATTTGAAATTAATACTTGATTCATTTTCACCATAGTTTTGTGGATAAAATTGTTGGTTAACTAAAATTAAAGTTAAAACTAATTAAATAAAAAATTAAAATCTTACTTGATTCATTTCCACCATAGTTTTGTGGATAAAATTGTTGATAATTTCCACAATAGTTTTGTGGATAAAATTGTTGGTTAACTAAAATTAAATTTAAAACTGATTAAATAAAAATGTAAAATCTTACTTGATTCATTTCCACCATAGTTTTGTGGATAAAATTGTTGGTTAACTAAAAATAAAGTTAAACCTTATTAAATAAAAATTAAAATCTTACTTGATTCATTTCCACCGTAGTTTTGTGGATAATGTTGTTGATAATTTTCAACATAAGTTTGGGGATAAAATCCATTACGTTGTGGAAATAATAAATTATCTAAAATAAAAGGTAAATTTGTATTAAAATATAAATTTAAAATTACTTGATTCATATTCGTTATTATAGTTGTTCATTTTCTAAAATTGAATAATAATTAAAAATTTAAAAAGAAAATTAAACTTACAAATTAAACGAGTTTGTAAATTATGATAAATTATAAAAATGTTTATCAATATATTCAAATGTGTGTATTTATTTTGACCAATCAAAATCAACACATGTATTAATCAACGCACATTACTACAAAATTATATTAGGTAATAAACACAGTGATACAAGATTTATTTATAGAACATTGATTTTAACCAAGCTAAACAATGCTGGCCACAAGTTTTTGTCAACAGTTTCTGATAACGAAGTCGATTATATTCAATTGGCATCAACATTGATTCTAGTTTTGATATCAATAAAGGGGGGTAATAGAATCCCATTGGATCAAATACATGTATTTTATCCGGTTTCACGTAAATAGCAAGCCAATGTTCTCCACTGAGATTAGCTGATTGAGTATTTACAATCAAAGCTTTGTTGATATTGATATAGGGAATTTTGTACAATGGAAAAACACCAATAAAATTTTTCCCAATTAGTTTTTTAGCAATAGTTTGTACCTGAATAGAACTAAAATTAATTAAATTAACAAATTAATTAAAATACTTACTTCATTTTTAACCATAACTAATAACACATTGGTTTATAGTGTGTTCAACAATGTTTGTCAAACAAGTACTGTACGGCTTGATGTGATTTGAATTTCTTTTTTAAATACGCCGTATACAAGTACTGATACAGATTCGGTTAATGGATTTTCAAATTTTATATCCAATCGTTATTTCCACTTTGAGGTAACTGACTTTGATTAAGATCAAAATCGGGTGCCAATACAAATGTAAAAAAGGGATATTTATTTTTAAAGTCTGACAAGGTAATACCACAATTCATATTTTTATTAAGATAACCCATATTCCTAACAATACTTTGCATATAACTAGAACTATAATTATCATTGGCAAAATCTTGACTTTATTTTTCACGATAATCATTTCCTTTACTTAATGTTAAAGACTTGACATTAAAGTGTTCAAATATTGAAAATGTTTCCAAATACGATCCTCCATATCTTTTATTCCCTTGGAAAGCAACAAGAATAAAATTTGGTAGTCGTCTATCACCAAATATTTGCTCCTTATAAAATGAAGATGAGCCCATTGGCAATGAAAATTGAACAACTTCCTTACTTTTCATTGGATAAATTGCATTTCTATTAGCAAGCCCAATTTGATGACCAGCTAAAACTGACGGTTCAACACGAACTCTTCTAACCATCAACTTTGCATCTAATAATATTATTTGTGGAATTATTTTTATACATGTTAAACTTCTTTCAGTATTGGATCTTGTTAATTTAATTTGAACACTAACACCAGGTAATAAATATTTTGGTTGATCAAAGAAATCTAATTGAAGTGGGGAACAAACACTGATTGGTTTTGATTTTGAAATCCAAATTTTTCTTTTTGTGTCATTTTCATCGTAACCCATTCCACCTAAACAAGTATGTTTTGTATCGTGATTGTAATTAATAATAGTTTCAATCATTGCCTTGTGTGCAAATACATCATTACTTCCTTCAATTTTAGTAGAATTAAAAATTACTTCAACATCTTTAAAAAGAGTTTGGAAAAAGAAATTGTTTGCAGTAACATCTGATTCATTAGATAAATTTTCCCCATTGCTATTTACAACTTTCATTTGAATGTAGAGTAATGTATCATTCAAATCCAAGTATTCGGTTTGAGAGCTATTAATGTAAAATTGAATTGAGGTGTTTCCTGGATCTGTAATTAAATTCACTGGATAAATATCTTCAAAAGAACCATTTTCAATTACTGCTTGAGGAGGTGGTCTATCAAAGATGCATAATTCTGATTTTGCACTAATCATTACTGGAATATAGTTCCGTATCCTTTCATTCTTTTGTTTATATGTTTCTTGATAATTTTTCGACCTTTAATTGTTCCACCTTTTTGTTCTTTATTAAATACATCAGAAACTTTGTTAATAACAGAAAGTAAGTGTTCCATTACGGAGGCCATAGAATCTTTAATTTCAGATATTACATTTGATTTTAAAGCAGGTAAGAGTTGTGCATTATTATTTATTACGTCATTAGCAGTTTTCATACCAAAATTTCCGATACGTTTAAGAATAGGTAGTGCAAATCGTCCAATTGTTTTTAACCAACCAGATCCATACTGTTTACCTACAAAATAAGGTAAATCCCCACCATTTTGATGAGTACTATAAAAGTTTACAATGTCTGGATTACTCATTTATTTTACGGAAATGTAATGTCAAGTAAGTTTTGTCTTGTTTACCAAATATATATTTTCCACTGTCATCACGAATATTGATTTCTATATTGTTTATATACGAGGATGATACTGGTAAATACATTGGATTTTTCTCAATGAATTGAACAAGGTCGTCTTTTTTATGTTTTTCTATCCAAACACATTTAAGAAGGGGAACACTTAATTCACCCACAAGAATTGGTTCAATAATATTTGTATAAATCATCATTTGTATATTTCTTTGCATTATAGTTGGTAAACTAGATCCAACAATGATCTTTTTACTATAAGATTCCTCAATTAATCTCAAACTTTGAGCCAACAGTTTACTAAATTTAACACTTTTAACATCTTCTTCAAATTCAATTTTAACAAGTTGATCTTGTTTAATTTCACAAGACTTGAAAGGATGGGGATAAGATGTCATTAACTGATCAGTGACTTGTGAAAGTTCAGTAATGAATAAATTTTCTTTAAATGTCTCAGTATACTCTACATCATAATAATAAGATATAGTTAATCGTATAGTATCAAATTTTGATTTTTTATTTGTTATACGTATCTGATTCAATTCATCATTAAAATCTACTTCTTTTTTATTAAATCCCAAGCAATTAGCTTTTTCAATACTATCAAATGTTACTTTGAATGGAAAATATTTACAATTAATGTTCAAAATTTTGTTGTCAATATATATCAGATAAAATGTAGAGTTGTGACTAACTGTATAGTTTCCTTCAATATAATAAAAATATTCATAACTATTATGTAATGTACTCTTGGTATATTTGATACAAGAGTTGTTATAAAATGGAAAATTATTGTACACAAAAGTGAATTCAGTTAAAGCAACTTCCCATTCCCCATCCAAGTAAATCTGATTTGGAAATTCTACATTAAACTTTCCAGCTTCATTATTTGGAAATGTAAGTGGACAACTATTACTAGGTAAATTCACGTAAAAATCTCTTTTATTCATTTACTTTTCTAAAATGTAACGATAAATGTGTTTTGGTATCTTTGCTAAATTTTATTAATTTCCCACTATCATCTCGAATATTAATTTGAATGATGTTTATAGTTGAATACGATACTGGAAGGTACATTGGATTCTTCATTTCTAATTGTACAATTTCTCCTTGATCATATTTTTTAATCCAAATAGATTTTAATAGTGGAACTCTAACATCACCAACATTTATTGGTTCTATAATATTTGAATAAATGAACATTTGTTGATGATGATGTAATAATTTCGGAATTTTAGTGCCAAGTATATTTTTTTCCGAAAAGTTACTTAGTTTTAATCCCAAAGATTTAGCTAAGTTTGTGTCAAAAGATATATTTGAAATGCCATCTGCAAATGTTATTTTTGACCAATTCATTATTTTGAATTATCAATTCTTTAAAAGGAGAAGGATTAAATGACAACAAATGTCCTTGTAATTCTGATAAAGTGTTTATGAATAAATTATCTTCAAGATATTTTTCAAATATTGATTTTTCTTCATAACTTATATTTATACCAAATTGTTCCATAACACCATCATCTGTAAATTTTGGTAATTTTTTATTAGACAATGATCCTCTTCACAAATGATTGATGTAGATTTTAGTCCAAAACTAAACGCATGTTGAATATCGGGGAATGTTACTTTAAATGGAACATGTGGACAGACAATAACCAAATTCTCATATTTTTCAATAAACATGTCAACATCTGGAGTATATTTTGGATTTATTATTTCATAAGTATGATTTTGATTATTTATTTTCAAATACTTTATTTCACTACCACTCTTTACCGATTCATAACGTATGCAAGAATTACTATAATACGGAAAAGGATTATACACAAAAGTGAAATCAATCAATGCAACGTCCCATTCACCATCCAAGTAGACAGAATTTACTTGTACGTTAAAATTACTAGCTTCGTTATTAGGATAAATAAGCGGACAACTATTACTAGGTAAAATCATATAAAAATTGGTTTTCTTTCATAATATTTATTTAATCAATTGAGATGAAGATATCCAAGTTGGAGTTTCGTATCCATGCCACTTGACGTAGTATTGTTTATATTTGCCAACATTTTTGGTTTTTAAAATCTTTTGAATTCTAAATATTGTTGGGATTGGAATGACTTGGAGTTCTTGTTCGTAGAATTTTCCACTAATTTCTTTACTTTCATGATCTGCTATTAAATACATTACTGGATTCTGTTTTGTATCTATTTTCTTTATTACATATACTTCATCGCTCCAATTGTTGTCAAAATTCTTGATGAAAGGAGAAGTACTGATTTACTAATTCTTACATGATCACCAACCTTGTATTTTGGCTTATCGATTTTTTCTTTCTTAAATGTTTTGTTTCAGTTGGTGTCTGTAATGTCAACAGGTCTGAGACCATTTAATCCTTTATGTGATGAATGATTGTAACTAAAAATAATTTTCGGTAAAACATGTATCCAAGTTTTATTACCTTGATGCACAAAGTATTTTTTCAATCTTTCTCTCAAAGTTTGATTAAATCTTTCCACATAACAAGCTTTGAATTGTGAGAATACAGAGTAATGATTGGCTTTGATAACTTCTTTTACTTTGCTATTATAAAATTCTTTACCTAAAATACATTAAAATAAATAATTAATTAAATTTATTACCCAAATCAGTCTGTAGATTGTGAGGTTGTCCGTCTTTAAATAATTTTTTAATTGCAATCGACATTTCATTAGCTGATTTAGTTTTTGTTGGAATGGCACGGGCATATCTACTGAAAACATCAATACATGTTAAAATATATTTGTACCCCTTGTTGATTCTCGAATAAGGTATCATTTCCATCAAATCCATTTGCCACAAATCATTGATTCCTCTTGTTTTGTATGGTCTGGTTGGGAACCTTTTCAACATTGGTTTATTTAAACTATATGCTAGTTGGTCCGATAACCATTTTTGAGTCTCTTTTTTAGAATTAATCACTCTTTTTGTTAATTTTTCTACACCACCAAAACCATCTGGATCTTTTGGATTTGTCCATATTGTTTTGAGTGGATTTTTGGTTAATGGTTGCTTCATTATTACAACAAGATGTTAAAATATCGACAACTTTATCTGGTTTAGAGTATTGTAAACCCATTAAGATCTTAGGGATGAAATTGCACTAATAGCTGATAAAACTATAGGAATAAATGTACCCAAGAACCCACCCTTTTGTTTATACATTATTCTTTTCATTAAACGTCTATTTTTAGTGTTTACCAATGATAAAAGGGATCTCTTATGTCTTTGTAATACCACTCTTTTAGCTTTACTAATATTGACATTACCTCGAACTATATTTACAATAACTTCAAGCAAATCGTCAATAACAAATGAAGGGAAAGCTTGTAAAATTGCTATTCTTTTATTATTTTGAGCCTTTACCAATGCATTGAAATATGGTAGACTACGTTCAAATTTCATGTTTACTAATTACAATTAATTATTATTGTTTATAATTTGATCCACTTCTTTTTTAAAATCTTCTTCTTTTTTAGATTCTTGTTTACTTTTGATTTGTGTTTACGAATAACTTTTTTGGGTTGAATTTCTTTTTTGACAAGTACCTTTTTAAATGACATGATTGATAATCATTTATTTGTTTTCAATTTTGTTTATAAATCGTAACCCCTTTTTCATTAAAAATATCTGTTCGGATACGTAAATCGTCACTACATTGTTGTGTAAAGTCAAAGAATAAATATCCATGGGGAACGCTTGTAGCATCTTGGAATGATTCAATTAAAAATTTTCTATTGTTTGGATAGGCTTGCCTGGCTAAGAAATCGATAATCGTTTGATCGCGAGGATTTTTGAAAATAACTAGGTATTGAACATTTAAATTACGAGTTCGATGACTTCCGCCTTGATGAAATAAATTTTGTGTTATGAAAATAACAGTAACTCCACAATGTCTACTGATTTTTGTGAACAACTTATTGAAATCTTTTTCCTTATTTGCTTCTTGATACAAATCATCTATGATTATTACATCTCCTCGACGTAACCTAGACGACCAGTTTTTATCAAATCCCTTAACTATTGTCATTTTCAACTTACAAAACTGATTTTGTGTCAATCCATGTTCTTCGTCTGCACCCCTATGCCAATATATTTTATTGAATTTTGATTTGAACATGTTTGACTGCAATAAATTACATGCAAATAAAGGTTTTCCGCTCCCACTAGGCCCTACAATTTGATATACTGCATCATTTCTTAATTCCATTTAATTTAATTTAATTTAATTTGTTTATAATTTGATATACTGAATCAGTTAATTTGAAATTGGAAAATGATTAGTAATATCAATTATAGAGGAAGATGTGAAGTAACTGGAATGAAGTTCCCGACTGGAAAACCTCAACATGTAGTGGATAGAAGTGGAAAATATCCAACCTTATTCTTCAAGAGCGGAAAATGTAGAATAATGGGTTGCAAGAGACCTTTACAGGAAGGCGATCTCAAATATCAGATTCAAGATTTACAAATACAGTCATTATCATTGAATATTGACATGGGTTGTCGAATCAACTTGTATGATTTGTCTACCAAAACACTGAACATTTACGAACCGGAATTGTTTCCTGCATTAAGACTTGTCAAGTATAATCCAATTTGTGTGAATGTATTTGCAAGCGGAAAAGTCGTTGTCATGGGGATAAAAACAGTGGAATACGACAGTCTAGTACAAGAAATATTTAATTTTATAAAGATTTTAATTAATAATCTTAATACCGACGAAGAAATACTAGATTATTTATTAAGCACTGATTGTGTTGAAAATTGATTGAATTCTGACGATTGTAAAAATTAATAATGATCGACGAGCAAGAAGCATACGTATTCGAAACAATTATGGAAGAACTATTTCCGAATATGAAAAACAAACTTTCCTATTGTGCTCCTGAATATTTGGCTACACGGATCTATCAAATGACAGGAATCAACATTGAAGAAATTGTACGGATGCACTATGAATCAGTTCAAGGATCTGGTTTGAAATGTTTAGATGACTGCATTGTTTGTGCAGATCCCTCAATGTTGACTTGTCCATTTAGATGCAGATGCTGCAGGGACTGCAAGAAAAAGGAGGTTGTACATACTTTGTTGGCTGAGCTAAGAAGAGCTTATTATAAGCAGATTTGTGATGATGTAAATAAATTTTGATCTTTTACGATTTTATGTCTTTATAGTTTCTTTATAAAGATTTTAATTGATGGAATTATTATTATTATTATTATTATTATTATTATTATTATTATTATTATTATTATTATTATAATTATTATTATTATAATTATTATTATTATTACTATTATTATTATTATTATTATTATTATTATTATTATTATTATTATTATTATAATTATTATTATTATAATTATTATTATTATTACTATTATTATTATTATTATTATTATTATTATTATTATTATTATTATTATTATTATTATAATTATTATTATTATAATTATTATTATTATTACTATTATTATTATTATTATTATTATTATTATTATTATTATTATTATTATTATTATTATTATTATGTTAAAGCTAATTTCTTTGATCGTTATCAATGTGTATAAAAATTTAATTGTAAAATTATCCTAAAAATTTCAACTTAAAAATCGAAAATAAAATCATTGATAAAATTAAATTGAAAACGTGTTACAACCTTGAATAAAAAAAAATTTCATTATAAAATTATACTAAAAATTTAAATTATATAAAAAATATCATTATAAATTATCTAAAAATTTCAAATTAAAAATCGAAAATCATTGATGAAATTAAACTGAAAATTTAAATTATATAAAAAATTTCATTATAAAATTATCCTAAAAATTTCGACTAAAAAATACTTAAAAAATTATATTTAAAAATTGAAAATAAATTCGATAAAAAATTTAAGTAAAATTTAAATACTCATAAAAAATACTCATAAAAATTTTGGAAAAAAAGTTAATTAAAATACACACCGATTACTTAATTACGTCATTATGTAATAACGATAATCCGAAATTAATCTGTAATTTAATCCCCATCCCTCTTTATGAGGCAGTGTGCTACTAACTACCTACTCGCTAACTATTACCATTACTAATTTTGTTGCTTAATTATGTATTCGAGGATATAATATCTGAAATCATTTATTTTTACCCTTACTACGTTTATCTTTCACTCATTTAATCGTGATCTTAGCATTTGACCTTACTATTATTATTTTACTATTATTTAATAATTCACGCTCGACTATAGTAACGGAATCTTATTATTATTATTTTACTACTACTGATTTTCTTATACATTTATTTAATCGTGATTATAGAAATGGAAACTTATTTATTATTATTTTTTCTACTACCGATTTTAGCATACAATTAGTCAATCGTGATTATAGCAATGAGATTTATGATTATTATTTTACTATTACTGATTTTGTTGTTCAATTAGTCAATCGTAACTATAGCAATGATTTACAACGCCCCTTCCCGTTATCCTTTTTTATTTGATCCTAAGTCTGATTATGTTAATGTTAGAATTTTACGAGTGTCCACTGGACTACTCGGTGTGGTGATTTTGAACCGATTGTCATTTATGATTTTAGGTCGAACTTTTAGGAAATGGGATGCAGAAGGGTAGCCAAAAGACTACCTCACCACCGCCCAATTTCCCCTATAACGGATAATATTGACGTTCCAGATGCTGCGTTCTCACGCCGTAGCCTTCACAGGCACAAACTATTGGCGGACTTACACCGCACTTACACAGTTTGATTGGGGTGTGTAGATTTTATTGACTTGCGGTGATGTGTCGGCTGTGGGCCGGAAAAAAATTTCGACATGAGTTTTTTCTGAATAAAGCTTTTATTGAAATATAATTGGCATAATACATTTTCATAATTGGCATACATTGTTTTATACATCGTACATACAAACCTTTCCCCACACCGACACCTCAAACAGAGCTCCTACGAGGTTGTCTGGACGCGACGTGGAGAAAGTGTCGAACATTTCGTCACTCACATTTAAAAATTATCGTTATAACTGACTGGGTAAGACTGGTTAAAACTGATTTAAAAATGACTCTTCAGATTAAAACTGATTCTAGTTATCAAAAACCGATTCAAGTTATTTAAAACTGATTAAAATTATGTGAAAATGAATCGGAATATATACCTATTGTACGACCCTAACCTTGCATGTTAAATTTGATCTAGTAAAACAAAATTTGACCTTCTGATTTTCTAGGATATTCTAATCTTAATTTTATTATTTTGTAATTTAATTTGACAATTTTATTTTTAATTTTTTAATTGAATTGTTTACAATTCAAATTATTTAATTCTTGTTCCATTTTTATGGATTCTCGCATTTTTTGGTAAATTGTCAAATTTCGGTCAAAATTTCATGTTGTCATGTTATTTTTATGTTTATTTCATGCGGATCTTGTTGCACTTTGTTATTATCTTAATTTACTTTTATGTTTTCTTGATTTTATATTTAATTGTTTTCTCTCTCATATTTTAGCATGGTTAGTTGATGTTTTATGGGTCCGATTTTAAATCTGCATGTTGTATTTGCGTGGGTGTTACCGATTCATTTAAACAAAATCGTGACTTGGCCCAACACTATTAAATTCCAATTTTTTCGTATCATCTCTCTGTGGTTTGATAAAATCTCAACTCGAAATTTTCTATTTAATAACTCGATTTTTGCATCTTGTGGTGGGTTACTGATTATAATGCTTTATTTTAATCCCCCTGTGGTTGCCCAGGTAACACCATATAAATATTTCTTGTTGCCACTCGGCACCCGTTGCTAAGCAACGTTGGAAATGTGCTCGAGCGGGTAGATCGTTCGCAAAAAGTTACT
The DNA here is from genome assembly GCA_022537955.1 of Schmidtea mediterranea. Taxonomy (NCBI): domain Eukaryota; kingdom Metazoa; phylum Platyhelminthes; order Tricladida; family Dugesiidae; genus Schmidtea; species Schmidtea mediterranea. The sequence continues at coordinate 261,068,881 of CM039679.1, forward strand.
CAAAGTTACCCAAACATCCATGAAATATTATAAACATATTACTCTCCCCACGCCGACACCCAAGCGGAGCTCTATCGAGGTTGCGAGGATGCGACGTGGAAAGGGTTTTCAAATAAAACTCTCACTTACATAGATTTTAAAAATTGCTCAATGACTTTCAAAACGATTCTATAGCTGTTTTTTTGTGTAAAAATGCATCAGTATATATACCTATTTTTTGGCCCTAATCTTGCGTGTTATTTTTGATGTAGTAAAACAAAATTTGACCTTGGGATTTTCTAGTGTATTCTAATCTTAATTTTTATTATTTTGCAATTTTATTTGATAATTTTTCTTTTAAAATTTTTATTGAAATATTTCTAATTCAAATTCTTTGAATTTCATTTCATTTTCATGGAATTTCACATTTTTTGTTAAATTATCAAATTTCGGTCAAATTTGTTAGGTTTTCGTGTTATGTTTATATTTATATCGTGCGGATCTTGTTGCCTTTTGTTATTATTTTAATTTATTTTTATGTTTATTATTTCATGTGTAATTGTCTTCTTTCTCTTATTTTGATAGGGTTTAATTGGTGTTTTAATAGGTTTGAATTTAAATCTGCATCTTATATTTGCATGTGTATTACCGATTCATTTAAACGTTTACAAGGACGTTTGTGTTCTGGCCCAACACTTGTGTCCTCTGGTCGCTTTCTGTTGTTTCCTAACTTTATTGCTTTGATTCTTCTCAATAACAAAGCTAAGCCCCAAATTTATATTTGGTGGGCGATCTATTTGTTTCACCACCATATTCTCTCGTTTTGTAGAGATATCCATCGTTTTTCACAATACTGTCCCTTTCAGTAAAATGCTGTCCCGACATTTTCTTTGTTTGATTATTAGATTCTTACTTCGGTTTTCTTTGTTTGCTTTGCCAACAAAATCATTTCATCCCGGCTGAGGGTTTTCCAACAAAGTGTTCGTTATTTCCTCTTTTCAATTGGCTTTTGCGTCCTGTTATTTTTCGTGCCGTTTGATTTTACCAAGAAAACCACTTTTAATCCCGGCTAAGCCATCAAATTTATACTTGGTGGGCGGGAAATTCTTTTCATCGAACTGTTTTCTCGTCGTAGATAAGTCGATGGTTTTCCATCATTTGTTGTTAAGTTTCATTCTTTAGTTCATCATCTCTCCATGGTCCGACAAAATGTCGTCTCAACATTTCTGTTTGATGAAATAGTCCTGTATCCTGTCCCTTCTCGTTCATTTGCACAAAAAAAATCATTTTATCCCGACTGAGCCCCCAAATTTATATGGTGGGTTTCTGGGTGTCGATATTTTGAAGCTATATGGTTATTACCCAGACAACCTCATACCAATATTTTCGCTTACCACTCGGCACCCATTGCTAAACAACGTTGGAACTTTGTTCGAGTGGGTGGATCGTCCGCAAAAAGTGAGCGCTATTGCTAATGCTATAATTGACCGAACGATCCGTGGGTCCAACGAGCTGCCGATAGAAGGCCTGTGCTTGATTTCGATTTTTAGGTCCCATTATTCTCTTATCTCCTTCAAACGTTAATCCATACTGTTATATATTTATCATTATGTCAATTCCCATAGTCCTTCTTATCGTTGTTCGTATTATTGACTTTTACCATGGCCTGTACACCCTTTGTTATGTTAAATATCCTCACAGCGTCTCTCTTACCCTTACCCTTATTATAACTACTGTGTTCCCTATTATTGTTACTAGCATTATCATTGTTACTATTATATGTATTATCCTAATCCATGATCACTGCTATTTCTATTATTATTATTCTTATTACTACCATTATCATTAACCATTATATTTATATTTACTAATATTATTATTATTATTATTATTATTATTATTATTATTATTATAATTACCATTATCCTTACTTTTATCATTATTATTATCAAGTTTTTTGTAGGGATTCGTTCTTATCTCTCAGCTTTGTGAAAATATTTTACTTATATAAAAATGTAGCCGTACTCCATCTTTATATTACAGTTTTTGATAAAGTATTTTTTGTTATTCCGGAAATTTTTAGCAGCATTTTAGCCCTTATTTTACAGTTTTATCAGAATATTATACAAACAATTGAGCTGCGCTCCACTTTTACTTTACAATTTTCAATAAAGTATTTTAATTAATTCGGAAAATTTGAGCAGCGTTTCGGCCTTATTTTACAGTTTTAGAATAAATATTTTAATTATTTTCGAAAATTTGCGCAGCATTCCGCCCATATTATCCATCTCAACTCAAATAATTTGTTTAGTTCTTATATATTATTTAAAATATTCCTTTTCATGATTTTAGTTGTTCGGATTAATCTTTTTCCGATGGCTATTCATTTTCGCTGTTGAAACGATTTTGCAATTTTCCCCGTTACCCTTTCCATTTCTTTATCCTTATGATCTATTTGTGTTTACATTGTATTTAATGAGTGCCTACTGAACTAATCGGTGTTAGTGATTTTGAGCCGATTGTTGTTTTAAATTTTATGTCGATTTTATCGAAATTGAGTTCAAGAAAGTCGAGCCAAAAGACTCACCCTCCAGCTGTTGGCGGAGAAACCGCTCTTACTCAGATCGATAGATTTCTATGATTTTACTTGTTTGCACTATGTTTCGGCTGTGTTCCAAAAAATAAATAAATAATACCATTTTAAGCAAATCCAAGTTTCAGCCAGGTAAAAGATTCGATGCATTAACATTTTTTTTTAAATTCTTCATTTTATATTTTCATCACAAATTTTCTTAAATAAAAGCAATTCTAATCTAATTTCATATATGCACCAATAAATTCACTAAAAATAACTACTGAACAATATGACTGAAAAGTAAGACTACAAATTGATACTGCACACTAACACTGAAAAAATCAGTCTGCCAATTTATGAAAACACATCAGTGTAAATACCATTAATTTGATCCTTACCTCGCGTGTTATTTTTCTTGTGATAAAACAAAATTTGCCGTTAAAATAATTTGTGTTATCTAAATCTAATTTCTATTATTTTCCTAATTTTAATAGGCAATTTATTTCTTCTAGTTTTAATTGAATTTCTTCAATCAAAAATATTTTATTTTAATTCGTTTTATTCATTACTTTTCTACTTTTATATAAATCACCAATTTTCGGTCAAATTTTCTTGTTTTTATGATATTTTTATGTAAATTTCGTGCGGTTCTTGATGCATTTTGTATTTATTTTACTTTTGTGTTTTTAGATTTTATATTTACTTATGGTGTCTCAAATTTTAGGGTTTTTAGTTGATGTTGTATGTTAAATTATTTGGCTATTTGTGTTCTGGCCCAACACTTTTTTTAGATAAACAACTGCTATCTCTGGATGAGATCTGTTTTATTAAACATTAGACAGCCTCGGCTCATCATGCGTAATTTATAACCCACAAAAGCTCATTCAGTCATGTCAAAAGAGCTCGATGTAGAGATATTTTATGTAAATGAGTTTTCACCGAAACACGATAATCTTACAACCTTTTGAATTATGACTCAATCTACCATTTTGATTTAGAGTCTCCTGTTACCATTGATAAAAAGTGCAAAGAAAAGATCTATAACACCCATTCTATTGCCTAATTGAATTATTTACCTAAATTTTACAGAAATTAAATTAACTAATTAGATTTGAAATACACAGTGTTGTTTAACTATATAAAATCCTTACGGAATCGGACAGTTGTTTTTGAAATTCGAAAATTGTTTTATGAATTGTTATATTTTGAATTAATTATTGCTCAGTCTTTATAAATCATATTAAGAAATGTATGATAGATTTGATTTTAAAAATGAAATTTAATTTTTATTAGATGATGAATATCATTGTTTTCATATTCATTTTTTGGCTTTTTCATTATATAATTGTTCCAATCATATTTTCGATTTTTAAATATAAATTTCTATTGCAATCTAATAAGCATGTAAAATTAATTAAAGAAAGTGGAAAATGGGCAGTAGTGACTGGTGCAACAGATGGAATCGGCCGTGAGTATTGTCGGCAGTTGGCAAAAATTGGATTGAATGTTTTTCTTATAAGTAGAGATGAAAAGAAATTAGAAATAACTAGCAAAGAATTAAAGAAATGTTATAAAATCGATGTGATGTATTTCCAAGCAGATTTTGCATCTGTTAGTTTAATTTGTAGTTTAAAAATGAACTTAAGAATCGATTCAGAATTCAATTTATGAAAGTTTGAAAGAACGAATGAAAGGATTGGACATTGGAGTTTTAGTAAACAATGTAGGAATCCAGCAACCGTTTGTGTGTGATTTTATTGATATTGACGAAAGCTTTTCTCTTAGTGGAATTATAAATATCAATATTTTGTCTGCCGTCATGATGTCAAAAATCATTTCCGCAGAAATGAGTCAACGAAAACGTGGAATTATCATCAACATTTCTTCTGCGTCTTCTCTCTCTCCGCTACCAATGGCAGCTATTTACAGCGCAACAAAATCATTCTTAACTCATTTTTCTCTTGCGCTCAATGAAGAGTTGTCAAAATATGGAATATTAGTGCAAACAGTTCGTCCGTTTTTTGTTCAAACAAAATTAATAGCCGCATATCGCCTGCCGAAATTTTTCATGTCACCTGTGGAGGAATTTGTCGAGTCGGCAATCAGGACTGTAGGAACCGAGGGCGACACATTTGGAAGTCTCCAGCATTCCATTCAAGGAATTATCGTTAGGAGTATTCCATTATTCATATCGATTAAAATTGGGAAAATGATCTTTCGATATTTCCAAAGTGGTTTGAAACTTCGAGAATAATGCCGGATTTGCCTGATATTTGTTTTGTGTTGCTAATCTTGTCGCTTTTTCTATTATTTGTTTGTTTCTTTTTTATAACGTTTTTATAATATAAATAATTAAATAAATTTGGCAACGATTTAATTAAAAGATAACGCCAATAAAAAACTTTTCGTACGATATATTTCGACAGCATAACTGTCATCTTCAGGTACTCAAAGCCAACTAAAAATATTATGAATTAACATTTAATTTAAACAAATTATTTTTTATTAATTTAATTTTGTAATAAATAAATATTAAAAAAATATATTCAAATAACTTTTAATTAATTTAAAATTTTCTATAAATATTATAATTTTTATTTATATTATAACTTTTAAAAAATGTAATTTAAAAATTCAATTATTTTAATAATATTAAAAAAAGTTACAGATTACAGAGGAGTAAAGAATCCCGACAAATTAGAATTAATAAAGCTGGAGTATCTAGTAAATTTCACGTCGTTGAACAATATGGCACAAACCGGTTTATATTCAAGCGATGAGATCGATGAGGAGCAAAGAAGTTTCCTTCGAAAAAAGAACGCGTCATTTCAGAAATGGTAGATACAATATTGCCTAATGGACAAGGCAAAGTAAGTTATGATTATTTGCTGACACCCGATCATTATAAAAAAAGCTACGTATAATACAATGAAAAAGATTTGGGGCAAATTTATGTTTTTGGGGCAAGCTTGTGCTGGATTAATTAGTATATATGTAATTGCAGTAACAGTGAAAGTAATACTATTTCAAATACATTCGACGCATAGAATAAGAATGAGAACAGTAATAGTAGAGACAACAAATTATCGATTTTAAATAAGAAAATAATTGGCACTCATAGAGTTGAACCTGAATCTAGATTTCTGCTATTCCAAAACTTAGTGGTATAGACACGATGACTAGATGGCCCATTTCAGATACAATAACAACAACAGCTCCACTTTATCCAGGACTCCAGCTAAAAAAATGAAACCACTTACCGATATTAAGCTTGAACCAGAAAAGGTTGAGCCATTGAGTGCTGAGATTGAAAGAAAAAACATGCTGGGTTTACAATGTAATTATGTGCTTATGACAATATCCAAAATTGGAAAACAACCCCGTATATTTGTGCAATTAAATAAGCGTAAAGTGGAAGCTCTAATAGACTCAGGCTCTAGTCATACAATTATATCTACTAAGGTATTAACAATAAAAGAGAGAATGAGAATAATGGATACTGATGAAATGATAACAGCAATGTTGGGGAATCAGTTAAAAATATTGAATAAACTTGAATATAAAATATTGATTAGCAATAGAGAAATAACTCACAATGTGCTGGTTATGAAAGGTTGCCTAACAAAATTATTAATCTGTATTGATGTGATGGAACAATTAGAAGGAGTATTGTAAGATTTACCTACTAACTAACAGTAGTACAAATGAAATTGTGCACAAAACCGGAGAAGCATTTTTAAATCATAATTTAGAAGTTCCTGCAAATTCAGAGGTAATTTATTATACCAAAGTGGCGAGTGTGCCAGATGAGGGATTATATTTAAACCGAGTTAAACATTAATAGAGAAATACAATACACCAATGTGTGATGAAGTAGTAAAAGTACAGGACCAATTAATCCCAGTGAAAATAGTCAATTGTGATAACAAACAAGTTCAGTTAAAACCAAAGACAAAATTGGGAAAGGTATCGAAAATGAAAAACGAAGAAAGCCGAAAATTACCTAGAAATATAAAGATCTATCAAGAACAGCTAATAAACAGTACCGATTTAACGGAAAGTCAAATACTAAGATTTATGGAATTACTGCATAAATATCGAGAAGTATTTGCAAGGCACGAATACGATTTGGGTTTAACTCAAATCATTGAGCACGAAATTCCTTTACTGGACGAAACACCAATAAAATTGAGACTATACAGAATACCATAAGTACATCAAGAGGACAGTAACTGGCAAGTTAAAGCAATGAAAGATTTCGGATTGATACGAGATAGGTCATCACCATTTTCATCATCGATTGTGGTCGTTAAAAAGAAAGATGGTGAATGGCGATTTTGTGTGGATTATAGAAAGTTAAATCAGATAACAAGAAAAGATACGTACCCAATACCAGTCCCGCAGGAAAGGTTCGATCAAATGGGAGAGACAAATATGTTTACGGTTATTGATTTAAATAAAGGGTACAATCAATTTAAAGTGAAAGAGGAATTTAAACGAAAAACTACTTTTTCAGATGGCTAAGGACTCTATGAATTGAAGGTATTACAATTTTGGCTAACAGAAGTACCAGCTACATTTCAGCGAGGTATGAATTTCATTCTACGAGACTTGCCACACAAACTGGTATATATTGACGATATTATCGTATTTTCAACGTGTTTCAACAAGCATCTAATGGACGTCGAAGTAGTAATTAAAAGACTGCAAAAAGCCAATCTAAATATAAAACCCTCAAAATGTGAGTTTGGAAAATCGGAAGTCGTTTATGTGAGATATATTATTTTTCGTAAAGGATTACAGCCTAACCCAGATAATGTAATAAAAATCAGAGATTACCCAGTCCCAAATAATATAGATCAGATCCGACAATTTCTGGGATTGGCAAACTATTACCGAAAATTTATTAAAGATTTTTCTCATATTGCACAACTTCTTAACGTGCTACTGAAGAAACAAAGTAAATTGTATGGAAAAAGTCCCAACAAGGAATATTTGATGTATTGAAAGAGAGTCTGACAAAGCAGCCAATTTTGAGATGCCCAGATTTTAAAAAGCCCTTTATCGTCATGACCGATGCCAGTAATTTTGCATTAGGTGCAGTTTTAGGGCAACAAGTTGAAGGCGAAAAAGATCACGTGATTGCTTATGCGAGTAAAACATTAAAACACCACAAAAAGAATTACTCTACAATACAAAAAGAAACGTTAGCATTAGTATATGGCATAACTACATTTCGACAATATTTAGTTGGCAGAGAGATTTTAGTGTTGACAGATCATAATCAATTGCAGTGGCTCATGAAGCATAGAGATTCAGCGAGAAAATTAATAAGACGGTCTATAGCTTTACAAGAATAAGATTTTGAAATTAAATATCGGACAAGGAAAGTTAATGCAAACGCGGATACCATGTCACGTATTCCAGTTGAGGAAGAAACAAAGTGCGAAAATACAATATTCGCTGTAATAAGAGCGACATGTAATATGAAAGAACTACAAGCTAATCAAGAAGAAGACGAGGAAGTAAATTAATTACGGAAGCACGCTGTTACGATCAAAAAGAGAGTGATTGGAAGTATCTGATGGAAAAGAACTATAAATATGTCATTCATAAAGGACTGCTCAAATGTGTAAAAAACGGTAGCTTATTAATAATAGTACCGACAAAAAATCGATTAAAATTGTTATTGGCATATTATAATAGAGCGCTTGGTGGACATCTATCGTCCAGAAAAACATATTCTAGACTGAGATTAAAATATTATTGGGAAAAAATGGAACGAGATGTAAAGCAATCGTGCAATACTTGCAAAATATGCCTAACTCGTAGAAATACGGGAAAGAAAATCAATTTTCCCTTGAAACCAATGCCAATTCCGTCGGCACCAATGGAAATGACAACAATGGATATTGTCGGACCATTGCCAGAAACAATAAATTGGAATAAACATATTGTAGTCTTCTGTGATTATTTAACAAAATGACATGAAGCTTTCGCAATGCAGAATCAGAAACCAGAAACAGTTGCTAGAATATTTGTTAAGAATATTATTTTCAGATATGGCTCACCAAAGAAATTATTAACTGATTAAGGTACAAATTTTCAGAGCGATCTATTTAAATCTATTACGGAATTATTTGGAATTCTAAAACTTAGTACGTCAGCGTATCACCCACAAACAGACGGACTAGTCGAGAGGTTTAATGGTACCTTAATTAGTATGATATCGTCCTATGTAAATCGAAACCAAAAGGATTGGGACCTATTTATAAAACCCTGTCTGTTTGCATTCAGAAATTCAGTAAACGAAAGTACTGGAGAAACACCGTTTTATCTGATGTATCTGAGACGAAATAACATGCCTATTGATTTGGAATACCAACCTCCAGTCACACAATACATGGAAGTTCCAAACTATAAAGCTGTGATGCAAGAGAGACTGCAATCAGTATGGAAACAAACAGGACTCAAAATCAAATACAATCAGGAGAGTTACAAAGACCAGTATAATAAATGAGCGCATGAACATGGCATAAAAGTGGGAGATTTAGTATATTTAAACAAACTCGAACCAATAAAAGGACTGTCAACAAAATTACAAAGACCATTCAAAGGACTGTATACTGTATGTGATACAACAGAAACCAACTTAAAGTTACGACCGATCAGAAACAAAAAGGCAGAAACCATAAGGGTGCATGTGAATCGATGTAAAAAGATTCAATCAGAGGGTGTAAGGAAATATTTGTTGAGATCAAAGCAAGATAAAATAAATGATGGACCGAATATTATATAAAAATTTACAAAAAACCCCACCCCATTGAATTATATGAATAAAGTATTGTTCGTGACATTAATAATATTTAATCTATTCTGTTCAAACTACGCAGAAGTCATGCCAAGGTATGCCAAAACGGAGATTGAGGTGCTTGAAAATATTCATACATTTTCAACTCTTACTCAAATAGTATGGTTATATCTTTGTAAAGAATCAGAGGAAATCGAAATTGATAATCGTGTGAGTTATTTTAAACCCCCGAAAAAACTAGGTTATTATCAAAATATATTGATCGCACAGGATTTAACTATGAATTTTAAATATCCTGATAAAACAATATGAACCTCGAAAGGATTCTTTAAGAAAACTGCATAGCTTAATTAGATTGAACGTGTGGGCACAAAAAATAAAAAAACTACGTTGAAGTGGAACCCGTTATAAATGGAATTAACATATTATGGCAACCAAATGAAACCCAACAAGTCAAAGTGAATTTTCAAAGCTATTCAGTCGATACCCTCAATATGAGAAAACCATTTGTAAAGTACTTTAATTTGAAATTAAATAACACTTATAATATCGTGATTCATTATTATGAGAAATTACTTCGGGCAAATGGCACTTTTAGTGGTAATAAATGGGTCGAAGTATATGTCGATCAACAGTCAATTCATTTGATAAACGAAACCAATAGATTTGTATTCCATTACCTCAATCAAACGATTATGGCTGTCATTATTCATTATTCAAGCTCTTAAATAATACTTTTCATCAACGTGTATTTTAAATTTACTTTTATTAATTTTCTTTGCGTTTTTTAGGAATTTATGCCAATTTATGTAAATTAATCGAATTATTTTCGAATAAATATAAGTCCGATCAATTGAAAACTAAAATTTATTATTAAAAAGTTTCTATATTCAAATAAACTATTTCTCTGTTCCTTGGAAATTCGTTTTCGCTGCCATATTTTTTACTTTTGGACAAATCCAAATTTTTGATATTTATTGATTTTATGAAGCTTTGGAAATTTCCGTTAATTTCCCATATTTATAAAAATCTTCCCCATATTGAAAGGTATTATTGATTTGGATTTCTATACTTTATAAAAAATATTATTTTTAAAGTTCTCATGTGAAGGTTCTGGTTCCACTGCTCCAGGTAAATTGCAAATGAGGTAATAACTCAATTTATTTTAAGTACAAGTTATAAATAAATAATTAAATAAATTTGGCAACGATTTGATTAAAAGATAACGCCAATAAAAACTTTTCGTACGATATATTTCGATAGAATAACTATTATCTTCAGGTACTCAAAACCATCTGAAAATATTATGAATTAACATTTAATTTAAACAAATTATTTTTTATTAATTTAATTTTGTAATAAATTGTTGGGCCAAAACGCGATGTTGTTTAAATGAATCGGTAACAGGCACGCAAACGCAACATGAAGATTCAAAATCAGACCCATAAAACACTAACTAACCATGCTAAAATATGAGAGAGAAAACAATTAAATATAAAATCAAGAAACACAAAATTAAATTAAACTAATAACAAAGTGCAACAAGATCCGCACGAAATAAACATAGAAATAACATGAGAACATGAAAATGTGACCAAAATTTGACAATTTACCAAAAAATGCGAAAATTCATAAAAATGGAACAAAAATTAAATAATTTGAATTGGAAACAATTCAATTAAAAAATTAAAAATAAAATTGTCAAATTAAATTGCAAAAATAATAAAATTAAGATTAGAATATACTAGAAAATCAGAAGGTCAAATTTTGTTTTACAACATCAAATTTAACACGCAAGGTTAGGGTCGTACAATAGGTATAAATACCGATTCATTTTCACATAATTTTAATCAGTTTTTCAGTTTTAAAAACGTGAACCAGTTTTAATTCAGTCTTAAGCCAGAACTAGTTAAATAAATTCTCAAATATGAGTAGAGAAATGTTTGAAAGCTCTCTTCACGTCGCGACCATTCAATCTCTTATGAGCTCTGTTCGGGCGTCGGCGTGGGGAAGAGTTTGTTTAACGATCAAGGAAATGCCAATTATGATATTATGACACATTTATACAAATAAAAGTTGTGCACCAAGTCATTTTTGTCGAAAATTTTCCGGCCCACAGCCACTCACGCATCGCAAGAAAGTAAAATCAACATAACAATTCAGGCTGTGTAAGTGCGGTTTATCCGCCAATAGACTGTGCCTGTGAAGGTTCCGGCACGAATAACGCAGGGCCTAAACGTCAATACTATCCGCCATAGGCGAAATTGGGAGGAGGGGAAGTAGTCTTTTGGCTGCTCCTCCACCACTCATTTTCCTATAATCTCGACCAAACTAAAATCCTTGCACATAACGGCTAAAAATCATAAACTCTGAGTATTTCGGTGAGCACTCTTAAAATCATAATATTAACACAACTGTCTTAAGGTTAAATTAAAGGGAAGGGAGTGACGAAGAAATCGGAAATAAACTACTATAACTGAATCTTAAATTAAAATAACAGAACGAGGTGATATAAAACCCGAGAAACTAATGGTATAAATTAGGGTAACCTAAGAACCGTAGATAAAAATATAATAAATAACGAGGAAATTCCGGTACTAAAACTATCGCCACGACATGCATAGCTTAATGCGATGATCCACAATATTAACCGCATAAAAGTAATGATGAACAAAATCATGGTAAATAAATTGCCAAATTGAATTTTTAATAAAAATTGTGCTATTATTTTGTTTGATAAGATTTTATTTATAACTGTTTTAACTTTTGATCATTTATTTGGAATTCTGATATTCTATCATCATTTTCAAAAAAATTCCAAAGATTAAAGATAAATCGTCATTCAAAACGTTTCCTTCGAAAGAAATACGAACACCGGACAGCTAACAAAAACATAACTAAGAAAACATTATCTGTTTAAATAAGAAACAGGATAACACGCGTTAAATTTACTTCAAATTTCTTACAATTTATCGAAAAACTAATAATACACCATCTTTTATAAATTATCATCACATTAAGATCTTCTATAAGATAATTAATTTATATATATATATATATATATAAAACATAAACTTATTTGACATAACGACAAAAATTATGGACATGAGTAACGCAAATTAATTGAATTCACCATTGAAGAGCAAAAATATTTTTGTGTCAAAAATAAAACACAAACACGACCATGTGGTAAAAATACACTATGTTCCAGTTAATTTTGAAAACGATTACCCAGAGGAGACCCGTTCTCACCGACCCCAAATAATAATTACATAAGACCAATAAATATATAAATCACAATAACACGTTTAATATAGTAGTAAGCCTATATAAATCACAATAACACGTTTAATATGGTAATATGTCTATACAACTCATAATAACACGTTTAATATAGTAGTAAGTCCTTGGCGACGGCCGACGATAAATCAATGAGTCAGTCAGAATAATTGAGTTGCGAACCCTTGAAATAACAGCGATCTGTAAACTACCAGAACCATGGGGAAATTTACATTCATTCACAAATCAACGTGAATATCTAGTCAAAATTTATTTATAAAAAAAATCAAAAGAAAATTCACCTAACCCAGATCCTGACGTTGGGACAATAAATCAACGAATCCAGGTGAGAACCACCATGGTATAACCGACGATGACCATTGAAAATTCCAAATTAAATAAAAGTCTATCGGAAAATTCGAATTAACCATATCTACAAAAAATGTGAATTAGCATAGCGAGCGGCACACTAAATAAGCATTATCGATCAAGGCGAGAAAGTTCCATCACGAGAAAGAGAAAATTTAATGTTGACATTGTTGGGCCAGAAAACAGACGGCCTTGTAAATGTTTAAATGAATCGGTAACACACATGTAAATATAACATGCAGATTTAAAATAAAACCTATTAAAACATCAACTAACCCTATCAAAAAGCGAGAAAGAAAACAATTAAACATAAAATTATAAACACAAAAATAAATTAAAATAATAACAAAATGCAACAAGATCCGCACGAATTAAATATAAACATAACAAGAAAACCCAGCGATTTTTACCGAAATTTGACAATTCAGTAAAAATGCGAAATTTCATGAAAATGAAATAAAAATGAAATAATTTGAATTAAAAATAATTCAATTAAAAATCTAAAGAAAAAATTGTCAAATAAAATCTCAAAATAATAAAATTAAAGATTAGAATATACCAGAAAATTCCAAGGTCAAAATTTGTTTTACTAAATCAAAAAGAACACGCAAGGTTAGGGTCGTACAATAGGTATATATACCGATTCATTTTAACACAATTTTAATCAGTTTTTCCAACTTGAAACTTTAAAATCTATTTTACGATGTAAGTGAGAGTTTTATTTGAAAACTCTCTCCACGTCGCATCCTCCCAACCTCGATGGAGCTCTGCTTGGTTGTCGGCGTGGGGAGAGCGATGTATTTATGATTTTTTGAATTTTTGTTGATTTGATTAATGTAACGGGTAATTTATATTTGTCTTTTAATAAAATATTTATAATGCATAAATTGTTTTTTAATTGTCGAAATTTTTCCGGCCCACAGCCAAAGACACATCACAAGTTATTAAAATCAAATATGTTATTCGAATTCGTGTAAGTGCGTGAAATATCGCCAATGGTTCGTGCCCGTGAAGACTCCGGCGTGCGGAACGCAGGGGTCGGAACGTCAATATTATTCCGTATAGGGGAAGAGAGGGATAAAGAAGTGGTCTTTTGGCTGTTTCCTCGTCTCTCAATTTCCATAAACTCGACCTAAACTATATTCACATACGGCTCAAAATCACCACACGAGTAGTCCAGTGGGCACTCATTAACTATAATATGAACACAATGCGCCTAAGGTCAATCAGGGGAAAGGTAACGGGGAAATAAAAATGAAACCGTTGCTATGAACTTAAATCAAACTGTTACTATGAATTTAATATAACCATAACCTTCAAGTTGGAGTAATCATAATTATTGAGTGGCTGCCACGAACTTTTGATAATTAATAAATTTAAGTTAGGGTTACGAATTTAACTAAATTATAAAATAAATTAGTTGCTATGAACTTAAAATATATATGTCTTAATTAAAAATTTGGGTGAAAAGTAGCAAAAGAAAAAATCGTTGTTGCGACCTTCAGTTACTACGTCTTAAATAAAAATATAGCAAAATAGAAGATCTGAAATTAACAAAAAATCCTTAGAGGGTTTAATTCATTTCGCAAGTTTAGAAAGAAATTTAGCGTAACCAAGATCCGACTTATAAACCCGCATACCAATAATGCTAAATTGGATAAAACTCCCAGTAAAAGAAACCACTACTAAAGTGTAATACATTTAAACGTAACTTACTTATGGATAGAATTTAGAGATTTCCCAAACAAATGAATTATTCCTAAGCATAATAAATCCAAGATAATTTGATTCACGAATATCGCAAATAATGAGAAAAGTATAGTTAAATTGATAACAACAACATCTATTCAACCACAATACATAAGAAATCAAAATAATCCCGAACATAACGAATCGATATTCCCCAATAGATGAATAGCGAAGCCCAACACGTCCATATTGTCCCATAAAAATAAAACCAAATAGGAAGGACACCACAACTATCGTAAGGTGCAGTTACCTGCCACCCGGATCAAACATTTCGAATATCTAATCAATGATAATCATATTTTAAAATTTTAAGGTTACCCGATTACGAGATCCTAACGATATGATTTTCAACTCGGTTTGACAATTATGCAAAAATCTTAACACGCTTACGTCATTAAGAGTCATTCCTCCAGATAATAGATCGATATAAATGGTAAGGTGTACATCAATAAAAGTTTAACCACAGCTAGCTGGTATTACCGAATTGAGGCCAAAGTCCCTCCTAACGGAAGAAAAAATAAGTTTAACTTAACATAATTGCCCACTCACATAAAATATTATCCATTTTGCCTCGCCCAAAGTATCGCCAGGCCGAGAATCGACAATGCGACCATATCGGTATAACTCCAATTACAATCACCAATGATCTGAAATCCATGAGAAGTTAATCAACGGAAAAGCTGCCCATTAGTTTTACTAAATAATTTTACGATTAAATTAGTCAGAAATAATAAAATCGATGACCTCCCAGAATATAGAATCCTTACACACCAAGCATGGCATGAACATTGATATTTCCGTGGGTAATCAATAAGCGTTACACACCACAATTAGGCAAGATGTGCCAATGATTGCACTAGCAGACACACACACCTAGACGACAATCCACCAGAGCGATTAATGAAACTCTCCAACAGCAGGCACACAATAAGAAGGTCTGGTAATAACCAATCGATCATTAATTTCAACCACTTCTAAAAATGTGTCAACCAATGAAATTTAATAATAATACAACGCTCAGGGCGGTTGGTGAAGATGAAACTCTGAATTCCAACACACAGATTTGGGGTAAGTTTTATTACGGGAATTCCCGACATTTCTCTAACTCTTCAAGCTTGGTTTTAGAAAAGTTTTAACGTTCATTTCACTAATCACACGGGTTTTTGATTCCACTAAAATACGTCTAAAGTTCATTCAATAATTAACCGAATTAAATTTTTATTTTGATAAATAATTTTGGGTCCAAATTTCACCAAATTTTACAGGTTGAATTCAATAACTATATTAGGAAAGTTTGTTCTTGAAAATTAAATTTTAATAACGATAGGGATGAATTTTCAATTATGATATAAAATATTCCCATTCACTTTAGGTAGGCCTATGCGTTACAGAATCTTAGAGAAACCAACTCTAAAATGAATAAAGTACGGCGACTTGAGAAATAAATCTACATCCAACAAATGTAGATGTTGAAACGAGGAAAAGCTAATCAACATTAAAAAATATAAACCTAAAATATGCAAAGTAGTTTCCAACTGTTCTTACAGTTTCTTCAGTGATCGTTTACCCGTTTTTCCTTAGAAATTGTGCAACCCCCTCGCATCGGCATTTGGGCACCATAGGAATATTCCAGGGTTATATAGGCTTTTCGAGCCAATATACGCTGGCAAAAATCTTACTCATACTTTATTTCTTTTTATGTAGTGGGAAATTTGGTAATTAATTGGTTCGGGAACGTTATTTTGTAACGATTTTATATTTATTTCATAATTAATCAATCTTATTTTAAAGCTTTAGGTTTTTGCCATTTATGGTGGCCAAGTAGCCGATCGTGTTTAAAATTATTACCAGAAAAATTAATTTTTTTTAAAATAAAAATATATTTTTTTTGTGTAGAAATAAATAAAGAACAAAATGTCAACAGAATAAAATGTTAAACGTGAAACGCAAAATTCATTGTAAGATTGCTTGGTTTTGGTTTATTTGATACTGCATAGAATTGTCAATAGGTCCTCTTTAGACATTTCACAATAAATGTACTTCAGAAATAGGTTTATCATATCTAACTATAATAAGAATTTTAATCTTCTTTGACAATTACTAAATTTTTATGACCAACCCCTTTGATCATGTTATAGTTTAGAAAGATCAGGACTCTTTATTCGTATTCCCATGCACGTTGCAGATCGGTGGAGACAAGCCTGGCAACGAGTCTGGCGGGAGAAGTACCGTGATGTGCCCCACCCGAGGGAGCCCCGATGAGACGCCTTACGCCCATTTGAAAATAGTGGGAAACCGTTTGTGTCGGACAAACGGAAAAGTGGTCAAAGTCCGGCCCAGGAGATACACAATCATGCCCGGTTCCTCCTCTCTCGGCTCAAAGATCATAAGAAACAAGTAAACCTTCAAATAGCCCGAGCCAGGCTATATCTTATGAACGTAGAAGAAGATATAGCGGCTGGTAGAATTGCAGACACCGATGGCTATACGCCGCCACCCAGTCCCACGTTCGGTCATGCTGGCGGAAGAATGAAAGTTCGCATCGACGCTCATCCGATGCCCCGGGTTAGTCGCATTCGAAACACGAAGCGACCTGTCTAAGTGTACCCGGAGTACTCTGCCGACGATGGGGTGGAGAGACATGACAAAAACCACCAATCCCGTTGATCAGTGGAATATGGATCTTCACTCTTGCCCATTACCTTAATAAACTTAAATTTAATCTTAATAAATGATTTATTATTTCTCGAGATCTTTTCTTTATTTATTTAGCGTAATATTTACAAATTTGTATTGTTCAATAAATGACTCAAGATTAGCAGCCAAAAATTTATAATATTAATTACAGAGATGGAATCGCTAGTAATTCTGAGGAAGGAGCTAGAACATTCTCGCAAACTCAACAAAGACTTCTACACCCAACTGATCCAAATGTCGAAGGAGATTCAAGAAACTAAAGCCACATGGATGGAACCTAAGAAAACGAAACTGCTTTACCAACGACTCACGGTAGCACAAAAGGGCTGGGCGGAGGAAAGGCAGTTAAACCAAAGCCTGAGGACCCAGGTGAAGGGGTTGGAAGTGGCATTATCAGCCTGCCAGGAGGGAGCGGCAGTTACTTACCCCCTCGTTTTTGCTCCTGCCCAATTAGCGTACCGAGAGACAAAGACAGATACGAAACCTACACCAACGACAGATTCGAAGACTACCCAAAGGCTAGTGGTTATCGACCCGGACGGAAGGAGCGGGCCAAGCACCGAGCCGCCCGAATGTTGAACAATACGCAAACGACTCACTAAAAAAAATACATCGCTTCTTTTATAAAAATGCAGCCACTTGTTTTATTTTAATATATATTATCGATATTTTAATGGTTGTTTAAAGAATTCAATAGACTCGAATGATAAAATTCACGACACAAGGGTACTTGATATTCAAAGCGAGCATTAGTCTTCTATCGACAGCTCGTTGAACCCAGAGATCGTTTGGGCAATTACAGCATTAGTAATAGCGCTCACTTTTTGCGGACGATCTACCCACTCGAACACAGTTCCAATGTTGCTTAGCAACGGGTGCCGAGTGGTAAGCAAAGAAATATTTATATGGTGTTACCGGGGAAACCTCAACATAACCTAAACAAACATCAACACCCAGTAACCCACCAACATTTTCCAAAAAATCATAACGGTGCCTTCAAATTACGCGAATATTGAAATGTAATATAATTTCAAATTTTTTGGGAATTTTGTTCAGCCAGTCGTCAGAGAATTTTCATTAGCAAATAAACCGATGACGTGGAAGGCTGGTACAGCAAGTAAAGAGTGTAAAGTGCATGCACACCAGTGTGTATTGCGAGTAGGATATAAATAGTCAGGTCATCGACTGAATTTTAGTTATTGGATTAAATGAATTCGAACCGACAAGGAGATTTCAAGACCGGGAGCTGTTCTTCTCGCACGACTGCCCCAGAAAGAATAACAATGGAGCGCAGAACCAACACTCAGGATAGTAAGGGATTTAATTTTACCGCATTAAAATTTAAAATTTGATTTCATGCAACCCATCTGATCAGTTCTCGCCACCCAAAATTTGTTAGAAAATCTTTGCACATGCCAATAGTAATCCAAGAAAGAAAAGGGAATTCCTCACTGGTTATGCAATCGCCGTTCAGGAAAAGGAAAAGATCAAATTTTAATGTCGAACTACCCACACCAGAATAAATGATTTTTTCATCAATAACGTGATTTATTGAATGCAAATTATGACGTTGAACTACCCACAAATGATTTTCATAAATTTCGTGACCTAATAAATGAAAATATAATGTTGAAGTATCCACGTCAGAAAATAAAGATTCTCGTGACTTCATAACTTAACAACTGAGATTATCAGTGTTGATTCATTCACATCACAACCCAAATGATTATTGACTTAGCAAATGACCTCAATTGAACAAATAACGCGTGAGATACCAAACCGCGCCCGAATTTCGAATTGATCAATACGATCCCCCATCGAGAGTCACCATTATGTTATCACAAATCACCGATTTTTCGTATCTAAGTCATCCGCGCAAAATGAAAAAATGAATATAAATTTTTCAAGCAGTTGCACAAGACCAACATAACTAACCGGCGAGAGTGACCCAACACCTGAGGCAAGACAAATTCCACAAGACGATTTTTTTTGGCAAATAGCTTCACAACGTACAAAATCACAACTCACTCGTACTAGATACACCCCACAACTATGAGATGCAGACAGCCAATAAGAATAATCGTAACGAAATTCCGTGAACTCTAGACCCACTTTGTTCCAATCTACACTGACATTCCGGAGGCTGACGAAGACTAAAACCCAACGGCATCTCACTAAATTACTGCTCTAAGAGGTAGTCATAACAAACACTACACCCCAACATTTCTGTATTAACTAAGATTTGTCCCCAAAACACTGTGTAATTATTTCAAACTAAAGTCTATGTCGATCGCGTGTAGATTAAGTCATTCTGTTTATTCCCCATTGTCACTATATAATAATAAGATCTAATAATTTTACTATTCATTTAATAGACTCATGTGTGGACGAATCTCGGATCACAATGAGATTCCCATCCCACTCCGCCACCAGATGCAGACAGGGGATGTGGGATACGGGATTCTCGATTTCTCCGGTAAGAGAATCGATATCCGGACGGCAAGGAGAAAGTGAATACATCGAGTTGCCTTACGTAGCGATCAAACGTGAGCCAGGACGGAATCCGGCTTGAGAGCTCCGAGGCCGAGCTGAATTTATTCTAGCACGCTTGGAAGCCCACCAAAGAGAAACCGACAAGCAAGTGGAACGAGTCCGCCACCAATTAACCCAGATCAACGAGGACATCGCAGCTGGTCTGATCCCGAGTACGGATGGGTATGCCCCTTCCTATGGCATCTCATTTGAGCTCGACGATCCCAGATTGAATCGGCCAACCCAAGCCATCAATGTATCCATGCCGAGGAGAATACTCCAGAGGGAAATGAGGGGAGAGACCGAAAATCGGAGGACTAAGTGGGGTCACTACCACTCGCGCAGGAGATTGACAAGGAACTCAAGAAACTATCATCAGGATTCTCGACATGATTGAATATAATGAGATAAATCTTTCTAGTTATGTTGTTTTTTCTCATACATGAATTTATTATCTAAAAAATTAATAAAAAACCATCACATAGCATTAGCTTAGTCAGAATTCATCTTAAAATATCTTACCAATAATAATATTTGTTGTGCATCGGACGAATTAACCTTTTAATGACTTGTTTTATTGTAGAGATGGACCCCTCCACAAAACTAAATACGGCTCTCAAAAACGCACACAAGGAGAACACTGATCTCTATAGGCAATTATTACAGCTCACTAGGGAAATCCACCAGATAAAATCAACCTGGATAGAGCCGACCAGAGCGAAAACCCTGTATCAGCGGGTAACGGCCGCCCAACGCGGATGGGTCAAAGAAAAACGACTAGGCCAGGCCCTGAAGACTCAGATTCGCTGCCTGGAGGTGGCGCTATCGGCCTGCCAGGAAGGCCAAGCCGTCACCTACCCCTTGGTCTTTGCACCCGCGCAATTGGCGTATCGAGCCACAACAGATGCTACCAAACCCACGGTAAAACCATCCCAAAGTCGTCCAGGAAAGATAGAACAAGCAAAACGACGAGCGATGAAACTCTCGGGGCAAATACAAACGTAAATGTCGTAATCAATAAATATTTTATTTGATCGTCTTCATATTGCTAAATTAATCGATAGTGACCTAGTATAAATCACGCGAAGCAGTGAGGATTTTATAGCGGTTTGAAAGAGAGATAACTGATCGATTGTGAGGAACATCAACGTGAAAGGGACCAGAATGAAAAATCGCACACATACCTTCTATCAGTAGTGCGTTGAACCCACCATGGGATCGGGCCTTAGCAGTTCCTATATGGCGCTCACCTTTGGCGATCCCATAACCAGTGGTTACATTACCAACGTTGCTTGGTAACGGGTAACCATTGGGGGCAAAGATAAAATTATATTTGGGGTCAAGGTTGCACAGACCATGAACCCCACAAAATAAATATTTATTAAATATATTAAATAACATTTAATTAATTTAAAATTTCATTTATATTATAACTTTTTAAAAAAAATTAATGTAATTTAAATCTTCAATTATTTTTATAATATTAAAAAAAGTTTTTTTTAAAAAAACAATACATAAACATGATTTAACATACGTAAACTATTTAAAAACATATGTTATGTTGGGCCAAAACACAAACGGCCTTGTAAATGTTTAAATGAATCTGTAACACACATGCAAATATAACATGCAGCTTTAAATTCAAACCTAATAAAACATCAATTAAACCTAGCAAAATATGAGAGAAAAAGCAATTACATATAAAATAATAAACATAAAAATAAATTAAAATAATAACAAAATGCAACAAGATCCGCACGAATTAAATATAAACATAACACGAAAACCCAACAAATTCGACCGAAATTTGATAATTTAACAAAAAATAAAAATTTCATGAAAATGAAATTATAAATCAAAGAATTTGAATTAGAAATAATTCAATAAAAATTTCAAATAAAAAATTTTCAAATGAAATTAAAAAATAATAAAAATTAAGATTAGAATACACTAGAAAATCCAAGGTCGAATTTTGGTTTACTAAATCAAAAAGAACACGCAAGGTTAAGGACAAAAAATAGGTATATATACCGATTCATTTTTACACAATTTTAATCGTTTAAATCGTTTAAATCGTTTTGAATCGCGTTAAAGTATTTTTGAAAATCTTCATTTTGAATTTCACAGTTTTTTAAAATCTACTTTAGGTGAGTGAGAGTTTTATTTGGAAACTCTCTCTCCACGTCACATCCTCGCAACCTCAGTAGAGCTCTGCTTGGATGTCGGCGTGGGGAGAGTAGTATTTTTGTATGATGTCTATTATTGGGCAAGTAATTTGTTATATTGTTTTTTAATATATTAATAAATATTTATAAAGCATAAAATCAATTTGTTTTTTCATTAATTATTCGTTTTATTTTCAAAATTTTTCCGGCCCACAGCCAAAACCCATCACAAGTCAGTAAAATGATACACATTATTCAGATTCGTGTAAGTGCGTGGAATATCGCCGATGATCTGTGCCCGTGAAGACCCGGCGTGCGGAACGCAGGGATCGGAACGTCAATATTATCCCGTATAGAAGAAAGGAGAAATAAAGAAGGGGTCTTTTGGCTCCTTCCTCGTTTCTCGATTTCTTTAAATTCTACCTAAATTTTTCTACATACGGCTCAAAATCTCCACACCGAGTAGTCCAGTGGGCACTCACTAAATATAATATGAACATAAAATGCGTTTAAGGCTTATTAAAGGGAAAGGTGACGGGGAATAAAAATGAAAAACGAAATCACTGCTATGAAATTAAATCAACTATCATTATAAATCTAACTCAGATGCGAAATATTTGACGAGGAACGATAATTTAAAAATATTAAAAAGCGGATTACCATGAACTCCCAGTAGAGTCGTAGATTTAATCAAATTTCGAGCCGAGGTATATTTTGCCAATAGGAGCGATAGAAGAGCCTTTTCAAAATTTTATAAAAGGTAGATACTAACTAGTTATGACTAAGTCCAATCCGCCGATCAATAGTGACTCCCACATTAAAGTAAATTAACTTAAATAATTAGAAAATTAAAAATGCAAAACACCGATCGAGTAGAGGAAGATTTATTATATTGTCAATCCCACTAAAATAGACCGAGCTAAAAGAAAATGAGAGAGTTTAATATCCAAAATCCACTTGAGATGCTAACTGAACTTATAGAGTAATCTACATGTCATGTCAAGTTTTCCTTTTCCTTTGAATCGCTTCAGTATCAACTGGTAGTATTGCGGCGCAGGCGCTCAGCATCCGATAACCCCTTCTACTATCAAACCATAAACCCTTTGACCAAAAAATATTTAGTAGATTCGTTGACCATAAACAATTTTCCAAATTTCAACCGTCACCATAAATAATCCATAATTTGCCTGAAATCCAGAATTGATCCAATCCCCAATCTCTAACATTTCCTAGAGTAGAATATTAATTCGTAGTTATATAATATAAAATTACCTAACGTTACATTAGCAACTGTAGTTCATAATTGCGTTGGGTAAGCGACAGACCAATAATTGAAAGGGGAAAATATTAACACAATAGAGATCCATTAGTAAGATGTGCAAGTTGATAAAGAAATCCAATACTTACTTAGTCGAATCCTGGTAAAAGAGTCTAACGAATAGGAGGATACCCATAATCATTCATGCAACTGCGTTATCGGAGCGATATGATAGAAACTTTAACTGCTAGCAAATAAATTATCAAACATTAAGGCAATAAAGTAAAATGTTGGAGATTAGAGTTAACATGAGAACACTCGCAGTGAATCATAATATTTACAATAACACATACGAGTTTTCTGATGATAACTTCAAAATACTTACTTGAAATACATTCCCGAAATGGCTGTGTTTGAAAAGTGAAAACGCATCTAATATATGTCAACATCAATTATGAAATCATAGTAAATAAAAATCAAACCTCAAAATCCGGGTGAGTGCCACGATCAAACTAAAATAGTGAATTTTTGATCCACCATTACGAAAAACAAAAAACGCCACGTCAGAAGAAAATCGTCATTCAACTAAACAGTCCACCTGGAAATCAAAATATAGGAATTACATAAAGAGAAATAAGTTCAACTAACTTGCCGTCGACTTTTGGAATTATTGATTCCAGGAAATTTCATTCACCACGTCACCGACAAACACCTGCATTCCGACATACCACTAAGCGGTGTGCAATGTACACACACTCGCCGTTAACTTCCATATATAGGCGTGCATGCAAAGTCTAATCATTTAAAATCATAACTGTCATGATGCAACCACAACAAGAATCCGAAGACATAGCGAGTCGGAGCAAAATCAGAGGGGCAGTCTCGAGCCTGGAACCTCAACCGGGGAGTAAGTACTAAATTTGAATTTAAATAAAACTCTTAAAACTTTATTTGCACAATTCCGATAATTATGTTTAATAACCTTTTCCCTTCATTTAGCCTATTTAAAATAGAATCCCAATTCGCCAATTCCCCACCAATTTCGATAGAATATTCCACGAGATGTCATGACAAGAGTTCGAGGACCCCTACAAACTGAGATTCTTAACTTTCAATACGTTGACTATATTTAAGAGATGGAATTTCAAATCTTTTATTAATTGCCACGAAATTCTGTAGCTAATTCTGTGGGGCACCCGAAATAATGATGTCTTAATGAGTTAAATCGATTCTAATTTCTTGATTATTAATTGCATTTTTTATCGCATCGACGGATCTCCCAAGGATAAAATTTGTGTTTGTAGAAAAATAGGGTAACTTATTAATAATATGAGGAATATTGAAGATTTTTTTTTATAAATCTTAATTGCCTAAATTTTAAGTTGATAATTTTCTTAAGTCACAAGTAATTAATTTCTAATAGAGATACAATTATTGAAGGTTCCAGTTTTAATAAAGATATAATTATGTAAACCTTTAGTAAATGACAGTTAAATTTTTCCCGTAGGAATAACTAAATAAAGTGTAAAAAGTTTTTTTTTATTTTTTTTTCCATAAAAAGGTATCGTACTAATCTCATATAAACGACTTCTTTTTCCTTATGAATGTGTAGTAATAATTATGAAAAGCTTGGGAGCCAGTCTAGAAAGATGTACCATATTAATTATATAGGTTTTAAATCCCTCCTAATGACGTACGGCAAAAATTAGGTAAACCTTTGTAAGAAATTTTAACCTCACATTAATAAACGTTACCTAAACTGTCGTAGACGACTTATCATTTTTTTTTGTTAATTAACGCTTTAATTTTTATAATGTTAAATAAGTACAGATGATGTTTTAGTGTCGCTAAACAAAACAGTTCATTAAAATTTATAATGATTTAATAGGCAGATTCACATTAATTGAGTTAAATTAATTGTGTTGCTTTAAGAGAATTGAATGCATAGTGGAAGTACATAACCGAACCGCGAAAATAAATATGTTCGGTTACCACAAGACATTTTAAAATTACCTTATCTGTATTTGCATAATCATAATAATATTCAGAAAAATCAGGACCTCTCAAGTGGGTTCCCGCCCATGTTGCAGAAGAATGGCGACAGGCTTGGAGGCGAGCACGGCCAGAGAGGGATCACGAGGAACCCCAACACAGAAGGCCTCACCAGACCGCCCTGCAATTGTTAGGAATAGAAAATGACCCACGCTGGACGGACAATCAAGATGACGATCGGTATCCGGCTGAGGAGATTCGATGCGCGTAATCTCCTCACCCGACTGGAAGAATATCAATGGCAGGTTGACCTGAAGGTGGTCAAGGCCAGGCAGTACCTGGCCAATGTGGAGGACGATATCGCCGTCGGACGGATTGCGATCGTTTACTCGAGTAGGCCGGCCCGTAACACCAGACGACCCGTCCTCGTCACTCCGGGTTACTCTCCTGAAGAAGGTGTCAAGAGATTTTTTGAAGATCCATGACTCCACTGTTTCGAGACTACTGTCATCGATTTTGTTTTATTGTTTAGATAACAAATAAATAAGTGTCGTGTAAGCTTCATGTCTTCAACGATTCCTTAAATTAAACTTCATAAACTTTGTTTGATATTAATCGTACTTGAAATCATCCGAGTTATTAGAAGAATTTAATGTTTGTTATTGCAGCAATGGAGTCTACACAAATGTTACGAACCGAACTAGCCCATGCCAGACTAGCCAATAAGAACCTTCTCGACCAGGTAATTCAACTGACACGAGAAGTCCAACAAATCAAGTCCACCTGGTCAGACCCCAAGAAGACTAAGGCCCTGTACCTCAGACTCACCGCTGCTCAAAAGGGGTGGACAGATGAAAGACAACTTAATCAGAGTTTGAAAACCCAAGTGAAGGGATTAGAAGTGGCTCTATCCGCCTGCCAAGAAGGAGCCGCGGTAACATACCCCTTTGTATTCGCTCCAGCCCAATTAGCCTACCGAGAGTCGGCAGCAACCCCAGCAACAATCGCCACTCCAACCACAATATCAACCGGTAGTTATCGGCCTGGAAGGAAGGAGCGTGCGAGGCGCCGAGCCGCTCGGTTGTCGAGTAAAGCTGGATAAACAAACTAATTTATATTGAGTTGATAAATAAAGAATTAACGAATTTGTAAACTTTCTAGGTGTAACTTGACATGTGTAATTTGCATTTCTATAGTCCCAGTAAATTGAAACGTTACCTTTGACAGTTAGATGATCGCCCAGGTCACCGCAACCAACACGCACAAATACATCGTTATAATCTATTGGCTAGGTTCAGTTCTCAAATAACATTGTCAAATCTCTTTTGATATTATGGTAAACACTAACGGTATACTTACGACATAAAGGGGACCGAATGAGTTAAAGCGAGCACAAGTCTTCTAACAACAGCTCGTTGGACCCAAGGATTGTCCGAGCAATTACAGCACTAGTAATAATGCTCACTTTTTGCGGACAATCCACCCACTCGAACACATTTCCAACGTTGCCTAGCAACGGGTGCCGAGTGGTAACTAGAAAATATTTATATGGCGTTACTAGGGTAATCCCAATGAGTTAAAACAAATATCATTACCCTGTAACCCACCAGTTATATGTTACATTGTTATTTCTTCATCTCCTCAAAAACCTAGAGTTTCGATGGATATTTTTGAAATATCTGAAATGTTGTAAAAATATTAAATTTGTTGGGCCAGAACACAAACGGCCTTGTAAATGTTTAAATGAATCGGTAATACACACGCAAACATAACATGCAGATTCAAACTCAAACCTATTAAAACACCAGTTAACCCTACTAAAATGCGAGAAAGAAAACAATTAACTATAAAACTATAAAACACAAAAATAAATTAAAATAATAACAAAGTGCAACAAGATCCGCACGAAATAAACATAAACATAACATGAAAACCTAGTAAAGTTTGACAATTTAATAAAAAATGCTAAATTCCATGAAAATGAAATTATAAATCAAAGAATTTGAATTAGAAATAATTCAATTAAAAAATCAAAAGAAAAATTGTCAAATAAAATTTCAAAATAATAAAAATTAAGAATAGAATATTCTAGAAAATCACAAGGTCAAATTTTGTTTTATTAAATCAAAAAGAACACGCAAGGTTAGGGTCGTACAATAGTTATATATACCGATTCATTTTTACATATTTAAAAAAATCGTCTAATCAGTTTTTTTTTAAACTTGAAAGCAGTTTTACTTGGAACAATACTATTTGATGTGAGTGAGAGAATTGTTAGAAACTCTCTCCACGTCGCATCCTCGCAACCTCAATGGAACTCTGCTTGGGTGTCGGCGTGGGGAGAGAGTGTTGCTATATGATGTTCAAACCTTATGTATTATGCTCAGAAAATTTATGAAATGTAGTATATGGTAAATATAAACATTAATGAAATGAAATTTTTCCGACAATGCTATAATCGTTTTTTCGGCCCACAGTCACTCACACACCGAAAGTTAATAAAATATACATACAACTCAGGCTGTGTAGGAGCAGTTTATCTGTCAATAGCCTGTGCTCGTGAAGGTTCCGGCGTGAATAACGCAGGGCCCAAACATCAAATCACAACCGTTATAGGGGAAATTGGGAGGAGGGTAAGTAGTCTTTTGGCTGCTCCTCCACCGCCCATTTTTCCATAAATTCGACCTAAATTTTGATTTCCATTAGACCTAAAAACTAGGTGAACTCAATCATAATAGTCCAAGTTATGAAGTAGAAGTAGAAATGTCAACCCGAGATACCCAACAAATCTAAAACTAGATGAATTAAACGCGACACCTTTATAATGCCTCTCTCCAACAATCGCCAGTTACATCTTAGGCCAAAATGAACCACTAGAATCTAGATTTTGTCACCTCTCAAACGCGATAGAACTGAACCACAATGTCGACATGATTTACGCGCGCTGGATCTCATGATAGATGAACACTAGGTTAATATTCGTCTTATAACAAGATAACCCAATAGAATGTTCGATTTCTTTATCTATTCGTCACTTCACATGAATGCCCCACAACTCCGTTCGAAAACATTCGCTACACAAGTCCAAGAATTAATCCGATGTTTTCGTTATCACCGAAAAGAGTATTACCTTCATGTAAAGAAAACCCGCCTTGATACATTATGTGATTTTGTTTCTTCTTTGATTCAAATTGATGATATTTCTTTTAATATACTCCTGGATAGACGAGTCCCGATTAACTATGAGATTCCCATCTCACACCACCGCGAAATGCAGAAAGGCGATGTGGGATGAGGGATATTCAATCTCTCCCGTCCGAGGATCAATGACCGGAAGACAAGAAGGAATAGCAGACGTAGAACGGACTTTTGTGGCTATTAAACGGGAGCCTGGGCGAAACCCAGCTCGTGAACTCCGCGGTCAAGCCGAGGATATACTCGCTCGATTAGAGGCTCATCAAAGAAGAACGAACAGGGAAGTGAATTGAGCCCGTCAACACCTCAAACAAATAAACGAATAAATTGCGGCCGGAATAATCCCGAGCACAGATGGGTACGCACCCTCTTATGGCGTCTCATTTGAGCTCGATGACCCGCGGATAAATAAACCAATCAGGCTGATGATCGTGTCTTTACCAAAGAAGGCTCTACCGAATGGGATGATACCAGAGTTAAGAGAATGGGAATCGAAGGGAAATCACCCCTACACACGACGAGTCGATAGACCAAACTCGAACCGCTGTTATCCATCATCTCGCCATTACTGAATTGATAGAATAAATTGTTTGGATTTCTTATTTTTCATTTCTTACTGCTAGTTTTAGAAACACTGTCTTATCACATTCTGTATTACCTATAACTATTATAAAATAGATAGTCTAATGTATTGGAATCAATAATTTAAATAATAAATTGATTAAGCTGCTAATGAGTTGTTTTATTATAGAAATGAAGCACTCGGAAAGAGAATGTTGATCTCCACAGACAACTGGTATAAATGACTCGGGAAATACACCTCATAAAGTCAACATGGGTGGAACCGTTCAAAGCGAAAGTCTTACACCAACGAATAACTGCCGCCCAACGCGGATGGGCTGAAGAAAAACGGTTGACGTAGGCCATGAAGACGCAGATCCGAGGGTTAGAAGTGGCACTGGCGGCCTGTCAAGAAGACCAAGCCATCACATACCCTCTGGTTTTCGCACCGGCCCAGCTAGCGTATCGTGATGCCACCAGTACATCTAAGCCGGCGATAAAATCACCCCAACGGCGTCCAGGAAAATTTGAACGGGCGAGACTACGAGCGATGAGGTCGTCGGAGTAGAAGAAATGAAAATTGTTTTAACAATAAATGTTTTAGTTAAGATGTGTGTATTCTTGTTAATATTTAGTAAGGTTCTAAGCAAAACAATGAGATCAAATCAGAGAAATAGACTACGAATTGTATTTGCAAGCGAAGGGGACCGAAAATAGAAATCGCACGCGTACCTGCCATCGGTGGTGCGTTGAACCCGCTATAGGATCGGGCCTTAGCAGTTCCTACGTGGCGCTCACCTTTGGCGATCCCATAACCAGTGGTTGCATTACCAACGTTGCTTGGCAACGAGTAACCATTGGGGGAGAGATAACAATTTTCATATGGGGTCAAGGTTAATTAACATCGCCCTACCAAAAACCCCACAAATTGATTGAATTTCATGAAAAATCTTACGAAATTATTTCTTAATTTTCTCTACAACTTTAAGTAGCGTTATTGGTATTTTTCCAAAATTTTCGGTTTTAATTTAAAAAAAATTGTTTCAAAAGTTACTAAAAATATTTTTATATAGTTTTTATTGACCTGAACATTTCTACATTTTGAAAGTTTGCATGCATTATTTACTATGTATTATGTTTTTATGTTAAAAAAAAAATTTTACTTCCGGATGATATTGATCGATGCTAATGGAATTTTCTATTTCTCATTATTTTCTACTTGTGGAGTGAGATTTTTAATTTATGGTTTGGAATTTATCGTCACCGATTCGCTATTAATTACAAGAAATTTTTAGAAATTAGTTTTACTGATTTCGGGTTGTGTTGGTGAATACATGTTACAAAGTTGATCTAAATTGTTTCTTATTTGTAGAAAAGTTTAATATTATTTAGTTTGTGTCGATTAATTAATTTAAATAGCAAAAAAAACATTACAATTAAATATTAGGGTTTGTAAAATGTAAAAACAAATGATTGCATTTTAATAAATGTACTTTCAATATTAAGATTTTATAAACATACTTTTATTGAATGTGATTGAAAATTTAATAAAATATCAAAAAAATTAAAATATTTATCGCAATTATTAATGAAGAATCATTCATTCTATATCAAGATTCCAACTTTAATGCTTTGAATTTTCAGAGACAAAAAAATATTATACTTTAGGAGCACGTCTAATTATCGTTTAGTTTTGCTTTTCGTAGCTATCTATTCTCCTTCTATAGTATTTGCATAGTCGGTTTTGCCTGGTGGTTTTCTGCCAATATAACAATAGTTAATCAACAAGTTTTTCGTGCTATTATCGTTGTTCTTTTTTGTTCCAATTTCTTTCTTCCTCCTAACTAGTCATTTTATGTTTCTTTTTATGTTAATAGATTTTAATCCTTCCTCATGGCCACTCTCAGTCTATCGACGGTCAGGCGATAAGGTCTCCGGGGAAAACTCTGGGATGTCATGACAACCGTCCGCACAGCTTCTTCACTTCCTGGGCACTACGGTCCTTGGTTTAACACCACCCATAGTCGGTTATAAAATCATTTTACTAACTTGCAAATTTGTGTAATATTGGATTTATGATTTATTTTACGATTTCACTCTGTCGAGATGGAGTTCGATCATAGACTCTTTTCAATTCATAGAATATTTAAAATAAGATAAAAAGAAATAGCATAAAACCAAAACAAGCTAAAATGTTCATTAAAATTATTATTTAATTAAATGTGAATATAAATACAATCAATAAAAATAAAATTCATATATGATAAAAGAGTTACAATAAAAAATTTTTTACTTTTTTAACTCGAGATTTCCCAAAAATACAATTTTAAATTAATAGTAATTGAAACTGATTATACGTGCTAACAATAATAAGAAATGAAATTTTGAAAAACGTGCTGAATTTTGCTTGTTCAGCACTGCCTTATATACTACGGTTTTCCCTGTGTGTATTTTGATCCGGTAAAACAAGGAATTTTAAATTTAATTTTTTAAAATTATTTTTTCTATTTTTTTGATTTTATTATTAATTTTTCAAGTTTTATGTATTAAACTTGATTTAATTTTTTAATTATTTTATTTTCCTTTTAAATTTTTCGTTTTTCTTTCTAAATTTAATATTTAGTTTTACCGCTCAAAAGTATAAAGGCATTATCGTACTGGCCAAACAAAATTAAGGGCTTAAATCAGTTTTTGCTTAACAAAAATCAAAAATGATTTATTAAAATATTTATTTATTAAAATATTTAATTAAAAAATATAATTTGTTTAAATTATATAAATTAATCCATACTATTTTAGTTGGTTTTCGTGCCTAAAAATGACAGTTAAACAGTCAAAATATATCACACGAGTATTTGATTTGATCTTTCATTTAAAAAAATTTTAGTTTAACTTATTTATTTTATTATTATTATTATTAGTTTTATTTTTATATTTTATTGATTTCCCACTTAGTGGGTTTTGTTTTTAGTTTTCCCATTTAGTAAGATTTATTTTATAATTTAAGATTTATAGTGACGAAAATTTTAAGATATAGCAATTTATTTTTAAAAAATTTCATTTTCATTGAAAATTTGCCTGGAAAATTATTCATGAAAAGGTAATTTATTTATTTTATTTTGTATATAAAGTTTTTATATATATTTTATATATTTTATAAAAATTTAATATTTTAATTATAAAATTTTACATTTAAATGTTTTATTCTAATTTTTTTAAACCCTTTGGTTTTAAAAAAAATTCACGTCTACCTCAGAAAGCTTTATTCGCACTAATTAAAATCAGTTATCGCAAAATCACCAAATATAATAGTTCATATTTTTCAAAGATAAACGCAATAATAAATTGTCACATTTTTTTGAACAAACATTCTGCTTCTTTTTTAGTTTCTTCACTTTTGATTTTCGATATAGACATTTATTATGTCCTATTTTGCAGTATTTATTTATTTCAAATATTTTTGTTTACTAGTTATCCATAATAATAAAAGAATATTATATTAACCTATACTAAAACTAAAAATTTTTATAAAATTAAAATAATTAAAAAAATGATATGAAATAAGAAAACAAAATAATAATATTTAAATAAAAAGATGATTGAAATAGATAATAAAATATGGTCAGATATTTCATCATAGAAGGAAAAAGCGAAAAAATAGGAAACTTTGGTGACTAAAATCAGAAAAAATTCAATAAAAAATAACAGCCAAAAAATTGTCCTTCAAAATTAGGGATCTAATAAAGCCTAGGCTTAAAATTAAATTTTCGATTTCGTTTAAACACAGAAAATACAGGCAAAAATTCGGTATAAATTACGTACCAAAAATGGACAATTTCAATGATAAAAACCAAAGTAAAATTTTATGTTAGAAAATTAAGCAGCACTCTCGAGAAAGTTTTCGTTAAAATATTTATCACCCTGAAAAAAATTACAGTCATTTTTAGTTTGTATTTTATTTTGTTTTGAATTTAGTTATTGTTATGAAAATTCTTGAATTTTATGTATGGCCCGTGATTATATGATTAATTATGATTAAATTTTCTTTTGATTAATTTTCTTTAAAGCAGCGAATTCGATAATGCCACCGAAGAATTATGGGATTTCTGTTTTTTTTTTTTTTTTTTTCATAATCAAAGAAATAAAATTATATTTTTTCATATGCATTATATGTATAGCACAAAGCAAGAGTGATTTTAAAATACAAAGACCAACTGTGTTTCGCCAGTATATTGTACAGGACACATCAGTTCCGAAGGAGGCCTAGCTAGTGGATGGTAGTTAATCATACACAGCCCATGCAAGCCATCTTTGTGAGATCCACCACGTTTCACGCTTCAGAAAGCATTGTGAAACCTTACTGGAAGATTAATTATTTCAACATTATTTCAACATCAATGACACAATATTAACCAAATATCTTCAAGCGAATCATTTTATTAACGTCATAACAAAGTTTCTTCAAGATAAATCAAGCAGATTGGAGACATCGAATCTGGACGTATACGAAAGGAATATCCCATCAGGGACCATAACAGGAATCCGTCTAAGAACCTTCTGCAAATCCGTGATGGTAAATAGAACCCCAGTGAGATCACAGCCCAGCTTGTTTACCTTGTGAGAACTCAACTGAATAAAGACTACGCCCGATGTCGAGATCATATCCAAGTGAATTGACTTTTCTAACCATTCATTTCGTCAACTTTACATGCTCCTATCGACGGATAATCAACAATTCAATGATAAAGGAATGAAGTGTGCAAAACGATTGCAATAAATAGTGTTGAAGATAACTAAATAATAGAGTAAAATAATTAATAAACATGTAAAATGAATTGGGAAAACAAGGATTAGTGATTAAGATGTGGTTCTGGAGCTTAATAAAAAGGTAATGAAAAAGAAATGTTGAACAACGAGAAGGGAATAAGAGAAAATCAATAAAAACAGACAATTAAATAAAAGAAGGTCATTGATAATTAACAAGTGCAAATTTAGGAAAAGAAAAACAAAAGGAAAATGTGCACGTTATTTCGAAAGCTCTTTCAAGATAAGGGAAGGAATGTTGTTTGTAAATCTGGGAAAGGGCATCTCTAAACAATTATTTATCTGGACAGCTGTCAGTGATTATATAGGCTCAAATGGATATAACTACATGGATATAAATAGATATATCTACTAAATTATCTTTAAAATCTTTAAATTTATTATAATAAATCCATTGCATTCATCTTACCGATTTAAAATAGATTCTCGACAATTTACTGTGTGAATGAATTCTTGTGTTAATGCGGTTTTGACGATAAATTCTTTTCCCATGGGCCTATAAGCATATAAGTTTCTTCCTTAGGCTACCCCGGCCACTAACTTTCTGAATATGTTAATGAGCTACCAGACAAATTGTGATTGAATAATAAGTATTTAGTGTCCGAACACTGTCGATTTCCTTTGTAACAGTTTAAAATTAAGCATGGGAAGTAACTAGAATTCAATGAGGTTGTAAATTACGAAGGTTGCATTGCAATGAAACGAGGAAAAAGCTTTTGACCGATAAACGGATATCAGTACCAGACCGGACAATGAATGTCCCTGGTGGTAATTTAACAAGCAGCCCTGATGGGATTACCAAGTAGGAAATATCAGAAAGGTAATGGTACCTGTAGGAACAGGGGGTATGCAAGATCACAGCAGACAGCGTACTTATGGCTCGATTGAAGGTCACAATACGTGACCCAATTTTGGAATCAATCATTGAACACATTTTTAAAGTCCCACGATATTATTTTTCTGGGTTAAAGTAATATTTTTCTGAGCCAAGAATGGGTGATGATCCAAGGAAACAAACATTTTTCGAATATTACGTCAATGATTATAAGGTTGTTGGGTTACTATTATTGAAAGTCGGTTCCCTCTGACTCCTCGTGCCCTTTTCAAATCAAATAAGCAAACCCAACACAGAATAATTTTATTTGCACTTTACCACAGTTACAACTCAATCCAATGTATTTCAATGTTTTGTAATTACAATTTGTGATTTATTTGCACCCTTCAACCACCGAATAAATTTTATCACCTTAAGGTAGGTTATTCAATGGATAATCACCTTTTCTGATAGATAACTTTGACTTTACTTGGGTTTAGATTCCTCTACTGACCTAGTTACATTACTCGTTTACGTCGATCCACTGGTCGTTTCGTGTTTTCCCCTTTCCTTTTATACTCCTGCTCAGACTGTTTTCAGACAATTGTCAACAACATTTATTGCCATAATAAATTATTAAAAATAATTACTTCCCACAGACCGCCTTAGCCGACATTTGTCAGCAAAGTTTACTACGTTACTAAATTACAAATTAGGAAATAATTACCTCTCCATAGATCAGTGGCGCCCATTTAATAATGTTTAGGCCAATTTACCCTTTTATATTATTCCGTCTACACTGCGGGTTTTCCTCATCTCTTGGCTTTCCCATTGCCTCGGACTTCTAATTGACTCGGGTTTCCCGTTAGTAATTAATTTTTTAAAATTAATTTGTTTTTTTGTCTTATATTATTTTCTAGGGTCCCCTCACTAAATATTTATTATTATTTCTGGACTTGTCTCTCAATTTGGCGTTAAACCATAAAAATTTCCCCCGATCAATACTACTTTCGAATTTTTGTAACTTTTTTAATTAATGTTGCACTTTTATCATTTTGGTGTTTTTGATAATCTTTTGTTATTCTTAAATTGATCAAAGGTATATAGAAGAGTCAGGAGTCCAAAAACAAAATAATTATTTTGGTGGGTTTCTGGGTTTTGATATTTTGAAACTATATGGTTATTACCCAGACAACTCCATACAAATATTCTTTCGCTTACCACTCGGCACCCGTTGCTAAGCAACGTTGCAACTGTGTTCGAATGGGTAGATCATCCGCAAAAAGTGAGCGCTATTGCTAATGCTATAATTGACCGAACGATCCGTGGGTCCAACGAGCTGCCGATAGAAGGCCTGCGCTCGATTTCGATTTTTAGGTCCTATTATTCTCCTATCTCTGTCAAATGTTAACCTATACTCTCATATCATTCATTGTTGTGTCCATTCCCACAGTCCTTCTTATCGTTGTCCGTGTTGATGATTATTCTTTGGCCTGTACACCCTTTGTTAGGTTAAATATTCTCACATTATCTCTCTTACTCTTATCCCTATTATAACTTTTATGCTTCCTATTATTGTCATTAGCATTATCATATTTACTATTATATGTATTACCTTTATTAGTTGTTACTACTATTACCTTTATTATTATCTTTATTACTATAAATTACCATCATATTTATTATTATTACTACTGTTATTATTATTACTATTATTATTATTATTATTATTATTATTATTATTATTATTATTATTATAATTATCATTATCCTTACTATTATCATTATTATTATCAAGTTTTTACTAGGGATCCTTCCTTATTCCTCAGCTTAATAAAATATTTTTCTTTTAAAAATTTTAGCTGTAATCCATCTGTATTTTTTCGGTTTTCGATAAAGTATTTTTGTTAATTCGCCAAAGTTTAGCAGCGTACCGCCCTTATTTTTCGGTTTTATAAGGATATTACACTAACATTTGAACAACATTTCATTTTACTTTACTATTTTCTATAAGTATTTTCATCCATTCGGAAAATTTGGGCAGCGATACGCCCTTATTTTACAGTTTCTTTTTTACTTTACTATTTTTGTTAAGTATTTGAATTAATTCGGAAAATTTGAGCAGCATTTTGCCCTTATTTTACCGTTTCATAATAATTTCATACTCACAGTTGAGCCGCATTTCACTTTTATTTTACTATTTTCGATAAGTATTTTAATTGATTCGGAAAATTTGAGCAGCGTTCCGCCCTTATTTTCGGTAAATCCACCTCCTCTGCTTGGTATTCGGATCTACGAGGCCAGCTGGAATCTCCATAAGTGGATAAGAGGTATCCATTATCCCATAATACTTGGCGATACCGGGCGGCCGAAGCGCTCGAAATTTGAAGAGTTACCCGGGAGTCATCGATCCATCCTCCATTTGGGTCTCTACGATCTGAATATATATAATAGATTTTAACTCGAATTTATAACGGCACATGTCTATTCATGAAGAACAAGGGTGATGTTTTTTATAAAATATTATATTTTTACTACATGTCTCTCGATGGGTTAGAATTTTAAGTACCGGCAAAAACGCAAAGAAAGTTGCAGATACAAAAAAATTATATACCTCGTTACCTTTCCCCGCTTGGCGTAGAAGCGTCGTTTCTAGAGATTCGTCCTTTCATAGAATCCTTTACTCGTTCATAACTGTGTTCGTCATTCCTTGAGTGGGAGTTCATTGTGAAAATTTAGTATAATACCTCCGGTTTCTATTATGGCTTTTATAGCTAAGAACCTGGACTTATGGTGACGTGTCTAAACTAGATGAAAACTATTGTTTATTGCAATCAGCAGATGACCTTTGTCAATTTTAATCTAATTTTGTCAACAATTATTTTTCTCAACTCCGACTATGGTCGCGTGTTGGTTTTTTGATCGATGAATTTAATTATTATTCGTGACAGTTGGTGGTTCAATTTGACGTTTTTCATTATCTTATATTTGCTATTTGCCCGGTGAAATTTATGAGTGTTCGTGTCGATGGTTGTTTTAGATATGCACGTGTCGTGTCAATAATGGAGACTATGACCTATTTGGAATCAGAACATTTGTATCGTTCTTGATTATTTTCTAGTGGATTTGATGGATCGCGACATTGCCGTCTTCATCGCTAAACAAGGGAATGGATCTAGATAGTCGAATTAGGTTAGCGCTGAACTCCTGTCCTGTTTGATGGAAATTAACTAAGATCGAAATTTGTCAAATTTCCTCTCGGATTTTACAAACTGCTAAAAAGGTGCCTGTCCGGAGTATTTATCTCTACGTCCTCGACGCGAAGAGGACTATCCTACGAGTCACTTGTCGTCTACATCTTAGTGACGGATTTTTCGGATGATGTTATGATATTCTAAATTTTGAGCTTTAATTAAATCGAATATTTTTCGTTATTTGGTTCTCATGCTGCGACTTATGATTCGATTATTTATTATGACGTAAGGATTTATATTTCACTATTGGAATGATAATCATGGTTATCTTATTTGTTTGGGGCGTTTTATTTTTACTTAGACCTCTGGTCATCTACATTATCATATTGTGGTAGCCTTTTCGTGATGTTGCGTATTTTCATCTAATCTATCGGTATTTTATAATGTTTATTAGCACATCATACTGGTCCTTGCGTTAAGTCTATATTAATTACGCTTTCACTATTAACCGAATTTAGTTATTCAATTTACTTATTCCATTTTCGACATCTGCTGAAACGTCATCCGTTACGACAGTAACTTTCTTTCATCGTGTTAACATAATTTATTTGTGCACGTTATTGCTTATAATTTAACACCACTTAATTAATTTTATTGATTGTTTATTATTAACTTCTGGGATTTGATTACCTATTCTTAGGTCATGATATTTGATCTCCTATTTCCAAATTGGTATTTAATTACTCGCTATCGGTTTATGTTGTTTAATCTATTTATAACGTTAAATCACTCGTTGGACGTTCGACTTGCCTGTTATTAATTCGCGTCATTTACATGCTTTATCACGTTAGAATATTAACTTTACTTTTAGCAAATTACGACTCTTTATTATGGTTCACATTATAGCATATGATTCCTTTTCTATTAGATTGCGACCTTTTATTATTTACGTTATGGTATTAAATTTTTTAGGGTTATTAGTCACTACTCAAATTTCGATATTTACTGTATTTACATCACATTAAAGTTTAAGTCAGGTATTACTTTAAATCATATTAATCACAATTTAGTTATTAAATTTATTTGCATCGCATCGGTTTCAAGTCCCCACTACACGAGCCTTAATTTAGTCTTAAGGTTCTTGTGTTTATATTAGATTTTACGAGTGCCCACTGGACTACTCGGTGTTATCATTTTAGCCGATTTGTAATTAGACATTTTAGGTCGATTTTTCGGGAGATGGGTGAAAGAGAGCCAGTCAAAAGACTAGTTCTCGATCTTCCCACCGCCCCTATAATGGATAGAATATTTACGTTCGAGATCCTTCGTTACGCACGACAGAGCTCTCACGGGCACACACTATAGGCGGAGAAACCGCACTTACACAGTGTTACTAGTTATGTTCTGATTTTAATTTCTTGTATGATGTGTGGCTATGGGCCAGAAAAATTTCGACTCATTAAATAAATTCATCTCTCGAAGATACATATATTGAAGCATTACAGTTGAAATCATAGTTGGCTATTAATTCATTTCATTCATACAAAAATCATGCGACAAAGAATCCCCACATTCACCAGCCAGTAGAGCTTACCTGAAGATACTTGCGTTCGTGATGTGGATATAGTTGCCGAGAGTTCTTCCTATTACTGAAAAAATTCTTCTGAATAATAGTTATTCACTGAGTGAAAAAGCATTAAAACTTTGTGAAAATGGATTGGTATTTATACCTGTTCTGTGACCCTAACCTTGCGTGTTAATGTTTATGCGTTAAAACAAAATTTGACCTTGCCATTATGTGTCTAATTTATTTCTAATTTTTTATTATTTTTACGATTATTTGACAATTTAATCATTAACAAATAATTTTAATCATTTCTGACTAGAATTATTTTATTTTTGTTCAATTTATTCATGAACTCTTTTAATTTTCTCGTAAATTGTCACTTTTTCGGTCAAATTTTTGTTATCTTGCTATTTCTATGTAAATTCGTGCATATCTTGGTGCATTTGTTAATATTTTAATTTAATTTTATGTTTTCTATTTTCTATTTTTAATTATATGTTTTTCTCGCATTTTAAGGTGGTTACTTGATGTTCATGGGTCCGATTTTAAATTTTGCATGTTATGTTTGCGTGCTATTTCCAATCCATTTAAACAAAATCTTGTACTGGCCCAACAAACATAACACGAAAACCCAACGATTTTGACCGAAATTTGACAATTTATTAAAAATGCGAAATTTCATGAAAATGAAATAAAAATGAAATAATTTGAATTAGAAATAATTTAATTAAAAATCTAAAGAAAAACTTGTCAAATAAAATCTCAAAATAATACAATTAAAGATTAGAATATACCAGAAAATTCAAAGGTCAAAATTTGTTTTACTAAATCAAAAAGAACACGCAAGGTTAGGGTCGTACAATAGGTATATATACCGATTCATTTTTACACAATTTTAATCAGTTTTTCCAACTTGAAACTTTAAAATCTATTTTACGATGTAAGTGAGAGTTTTATTTGAAAACTCTCTCCACGTCACATCCTCGCAACCTCGATGAGCTCTGCTTGGTTTTCGGCGTGGGGAGAGCGATATATTTATGATTTTTTTGAATTTTTGTTGATTTGATTAATGTAACGGGTAATTTATATTTGTCTTTTAATAAATTATTTATAATGCATAAATTGTTTTTTTAATTGTCGAAATCTTTCCGACCCACAGCCAAGGACACATTAAATCAAATATATTATTCGTATTCGATTAAGTGCGTGGAATATCGCCAATGATTCGTGCCCGTGAAGACTCCGGCGTGCGGAACACAGGGGTCGGAACGTCAATATTATTCCGTATAGGGGAAGAGAGAAATAAAGAAGTGGTCTTTTGGCTATTTCCTCGTCTCTCAATTTCCATAAACTCGACCTAAACTATATTTACATACGGCTCAAAATCATCACACGAGTAGTCCAGTGGGCACTCATTAACTATAATATGAACACAATGCGCCTAAGGTCAACCAAGGGAAAGGTTACGAGGAAATAAAAAAATGAATTCGTTGTTATAAATTTAATATGTATATTTTACTTAAAAATAAAATGTCGGATAATTAAAAATTTCGAGATATTATTTCTCTCAAAACTAATATAGTCGTTGTCATAAACTCCCATCGTTATAAACCCGTAACATCAAAATGAGAATCAATAAAATCTCTTAAGTAAACGTAGACCCATTGCGAGTGCGGAAGGGTCCTAACATTATATCGAGAGTTAACAAAAGTTTTCCAAGTAAACGTAAATTTAAGGCGGTTTTTATAAGCACGGACGAATGTGCAATTTCTAGGTTAAGGTCGGAAATGGAAAGACGCCATAATATAATGGTTGTAAATTCAAAGTGTTCATGTAAAAGACAATAAAGTTTTCGTAAATATGGTAGTCATTTCAACCCCTCGATAATGATTAAAATAGATTCAAGAGGGTTAAGAAAATGGATTTTAATAACCAAAAAAAGGACTCTCGATGCAATGTTTGGATTAACATAATCCCACAACTTAAAATCTATAAAACCCCTAATAGAAAACCAGTCAATCTAATATCATAGACGCCCAAAATATTGATCGGGAATCCATAATAACTTATATTATGATGAGTAAACATAGGATACGTTAGAATTTTCGTTGTAATTAATAAAATATAATTTAAAAATAAACAACCTCAGGCTCACCCTTACGCGGATACTTCCATTAACGATAATTCCATTAAGTCAGGGGATTTCGAGTTTTGGAAATTAGTTCTAAAAAGATTATGAGGAATTTCGATTTATGACAGGAAGTATTATAATTTACCCTAGCCAAGCCTGAAAAACTCCGAATCATACCAAAGCCGACTTTGAAATGAATGAAATGGTATAATCTACAAAACAATCCTTATCCGAGGCTGTACTGGCCTGAATGTTGACATGAAAAATATACGCTTCTAAATTTCTAATCAGAAACACACCATTCAAAAATCCATTTCGTTTATTTCTATTTCGTTTCTGTTCACATGCTCTTAAGCGGTTGTTCTTAGATACACTCAATATCTTTTGGGTTCTTCATGGAAACAATACAAGTTAACTAAATTTACAATTTAGGATAATAATTTGTTCATGCTATTTTGTAATTTTTACGATTTTATATTCAATATATAATTGTTTTGAAATTTTTATCTTTTACCATTTATGTTTTTTTTTGGTGACCGAATACATTAAAGTAAAGTAATTTATTTATGGGTAACATAGTAAAATTAAATAGCTAATAAATGTTGAAAGTGGACGTTAAATTTTTACAAGTATGTTTGTTTATGTTTTATATCATATAGGAATTTTCCTATTAAATAGTTGTCGGTCAGTAAAATAAAAAGTTTAATTCACGAAATATGAGCTTGTCGCCGCCGACGTATTCATGATCCATGTAATAAAGTTAGGGGGGTTTGGTTAAAATAGAAAATGTTAAAATGAAAAATTGGACGGTATTAGGAATTTTGATTTTGTAAATTAAATTCAAAGGGGATGACAAGGATTCTCTGATATCATCTTTCAGGAACTATAATAAGAATTTTAATCTTCTTTGACAATTATTGAATTTTGATGACAAACCCCTTTGATCATGATTTTGTTAAAGAAGATCAGGACCTTTTGTTCGTGTTCCTACGCACGTTGCCGATCAATGGGGACAAGTCTGGCGGAACAAGTACTCCACGGTGCCCCAACCGAGACAATCCCGCTGGACCACCTCGCGACCAGTAGGAGATGACGCACTATTGTTCACTACGGACGGACGAGACTGTAGCCGAAGTCCGGCCCAAGATATTTGTGATCGTGCCCGATCTCTCCTGGCCCGCCTCGAGGACCACCAACATCAAGTCGACTTCCATGTGGTCTGGGCCAGACGATATCTGGCGAATGTGGAAGACGATATCGCGGCCGGTAGGATTGCGGATTCCTACCATTACATGCCGCTGCCCAGCTCCAAACCTATCCGAAACACAAAGCGACCGGTCTTTGTGTATTATGAGTGCCCATACACTCAGCCGGCCCCTGACGAAAAAGTTGAGAGGCAGCATCAAAATCCCCAATCTCGTTAACGATTCAAACACGGACTCCAAGTTCATAATAACATTTATGAAGTTAAATTTGGTTTTCAATAAATGATTAGTTGTCTTCCACGAATTTTGTTGCATGATTCAATGTCGTAAAGATTTGTATGAGCAATTAAATAATTTAAGATTTGTGGATCAAAGTTAATGTCATTGTTTTGCAGAGATGGGTTCACTGGAAACGCTGCAAAGGGAACTAAAACACGCGGGCAAACTCAACAAGGACTTCTATATACAACTTATCCAGATTTCAAAGGAAATTCAATAAACCAAAGCCTCATGGATGGAGCCAAGGAAAGTAAAATTGCTTTACCAAAGACTCACCGCAACCCAAAAGGGATGGGTGGACAAAAGGCAACTGAACCAAAGCCTGAGGACCCAGATAAAAGGGTTAGAAGTAGCGTTGTCAGCCTGCCAAGAAGGGGTAGCAGTCACATACCCCCTTGTCTTCGCCCCGGTTCAACTGGCCTATCGAGAAACAACAACGACAGGCCCAAAACCGACACCGAAGACTGGCAGTTATCGACCCGGACGAAGAGAGCAGGCTAAACGCCGATCCGCTCGAATCCCAGTGAACCCTGACGGACATGCCTAAATGTGTTGTTTTCTTGTAGGAAATATATGTTTGTTGTCGCTTGAATATTAAATAGAGTCTCTAATGAGTGGTAAATAACAGAAAGTAATATGTAGACTTAAAAATAAGTAA
The DNA here is from genome assembly GCA_022537955.1 of Schmidtea mediterranea. NCBI lineage: Eukaryota > Metazoa > Platyhelminthes > Tricladida > Dugesiidae > Schmidtea > Schmidtea mediterranea. Next base: position 261,112,715 of record CM039679.1, read on the forward strand.
ATGAGAGGTTTTAGTGGGAATTGTAAGTATGAATGATAAAATTTACGACATACGGGACCTGATATTCAAAGCGAGCACAAGTCTTCTATCGACAGCTCGTTGAACCCAGAGATCGTTCGGGCAATTACAGCATTAGTAATAGCGCTCACTTTTTGCGGACGATCTACCCACTCGAACACAGTTCCAACGTTGCCTAGCAACGGGTGCCGAGTGGTAAGCAAAGAAATATTTATATGGCGTTACCGGGGAAACCTCAACATAATTCAAACAAACAGCAATACCCAGTAACCCACCAATATAATAGAAATTAATAATCCATAATTCATCCTATATTGTAAATTCGTAGTATAATCCATCATCAAAAATCCGTAATATAATTCATCATATATTGAAAAATTCGTAGCATAATCCATTAAAAATTCATAGCATAATCCATTAAAAATTCGTAACCTAATCCATAAAAAATTCGTAACATAATCCATTAAAACTTCATAGCATAATTCATTAAAAATTCGTAACCTAATCCATTAAAAATTCGTAGCATAATCCCTTAAAAATTCATAGCATAATCCATTAAAAATTAGTAACCTGATCCATTAAAAAATTCATAGCATAATCCATTAAAAAATTCGTAGCATAATCCATTAAAAATTCCAATCAATAAGTGCTATAGCGCACACTAATACAACCAGTCTCCAAGTGAGACGGAAAAATTGATATTCTAATTAGAAATAATACTGCCAAGTATTTGTGTAGTTTTTAGTTGTTAATTTGTAAAAACACGTCAGTATATATACCTACAATTTGGCCTTAACCTTGCGTGTTAATTTTATTGCGATTAAACAAAATTCGACCTTGAAATTATTTGTGTTATCTAAATTAAATTTTTATTAATTTCTTAATTTAAATTGGTAATTTATTTTTAACATTTTTCATTAAATTTATTCATCCAAAAATATTTTATTTTTATTCATTTAATTCATTAATTTTTAATTTTATATAAATGGTCATTTTACGGTCGAATTTTCTTGTTATTGGTGGGTTACTGGGTATTATGCTTTGTTTTAATCTCCCTGTGGTTGCCCAGGTAACGCCATATAAATATTTTCTTTACTGCACTCGACACCAGTTGCTCATCTTATCTCATCTTTAATATCGGAGTTGAGTTTTATCAGTGACTTTTGGGTGAGTTTGAGCCCTCACACTGACTCTCAATCCATGGCGTCTTTTGTCTAGCGCATTTTACCGGTTACGCCTTTCTCACCGCCATTCGGATATTCGGTACTTGGTGTGGGATCCGGGTTATTGTACCAAACTCCTCGCTGGGAAAACTAAAAAAACATTCCCTCGGTACTCGGTGTGGGATCCAGGTTGTGTACCTCGAAGAATATAAAAGTATGGAAATACCTAGACGTTCAATCAAGTTCCCAAAAAACGGTTTGCTTGATTTCCCGAATAGTGAAAGGAAAAGGAAGCGATAAATGGACGCTGAAATTTCTAATATATCTATTTATTATCTGTACGCTCTCCCGTCAGATTTCCGGCACAATTCGGCCGCCCTGACCTGATTCTTAGTAGGTCCTTTCGAGTATGAACCATTTACCGGTTAGTTCACATCTCGCCTACCGTTTGATGTCCTCGATACTCGGTGTGGGATCCAGGTTGTGTATCGAGTCCCACCCAGCAATAAAATATTCATTCGATACTCGGTGTGATATCCGGGTTTTTGTATCGAACGGCTCAGCGCTACCAGTCCCTTGGCTGGTAACAACCTGAACACGACAGTCCGTAGCTGTCCTCTGGTGCCTCACCACCAGCTAGGGAAAAATTTTATCTCTAGGTTCCTTCACAAAAACTTTAATTCTATAAATCGTGTGCATTTTCTCTCACCTCTCGGTCCATCTCTTCACTTCCCCCCTCAAAATTTCTGGTAATCGCATCAGCAAACTTTATCGTTGTTTGGTTATTTTATTACTCTTAGTTACTCTCGAACACTGCATATTTATTTTCGATATTTTGAGCAATATGTATTATTTCGAGCATAATCATAATTTTAATTCGAATAACAATACACTTTTATTTCATATCATATATCATAATAACAATTTTTAATTCAATTAATGACAACACATTTTATTTAGTATCATAATAACAATTTCAGTTTATGGGAAGTAGATAGTTAATCTCTCCTTTATTTTCCGTCGGCACAGCATGCAGTGCGACTCTTGTGTGCATCCGTGACAGTAACTCAGATGTCCGCAAGGTATCACCATTACTCGTGCTTTCTCTGTTTTGCACACATAACATTCTTGGTAAGCTTTGGTCTGCTCTTTCATCGTTCCTGTTATCTCTTCCACAATGTTTTAGACTTTTTTCATTAACGTGTTCCAATCTTTGCCGAATCCGGCTATTTCTAATCTCATCGATAGAATCTCGTATATTCGTTCAGTTGTCACAATCTGATCAACATCAATCAATTTTATCAATATGCAGAGTTCGTCAGAGTACAGGGTGGAAATCGTTGCTATGTCGTCTTTCACTCGTTTAATTAATTTTTGTTTATTAATTAGTTCTTCTAGGTTATCGTTTTCGATGTCCAAGATACCCTTCAGTTTTGCTATTATTTTGGCTGGTTCCATCTATAAAATACTAATTTAAATATTTATAGTTGCTCATTTGAATTTATCTATTAATATTTTAATTAACTAGTTACTCGTTGAAATTTATCCGGTTATCGTAAAATATTAGTTTACTAGTCATAATTATTCGTTATAGTTTATCTTATTTTGAAGTACTCATTTAACAGTTATAATTACTCGTTGGAGTTTATTCTATGTTTATTTACTCTCTAGGTTCATTGCTTTCTCTCGTTGTTTATCGTTAATCCCCTTACCTACCCCATTTTATTTTATCCCGAAATCTACCCTGTTAATTATGTGTTGTTTGCTTGTGCGTCGTGTGAGTGTTATTAGCATCTTAACTGGATTTTGTATTATCAGGTATTGGTAAGTGCCTTGCTTGAATGTCTCAGGTAGCATGGACATTGATTCATATGTCTAATTATTGATATGATGGTTTCATGTAAATTTATTTCCTTGGTTCTTTGCAAAAACAACCATTTCGATCCCGGCTGAGCCCCCAAGTTTTTATGGTGGGTTACTGGGTATTATGCTTTGTTTTAATCTCCCTGTGGTTGCCCAGGTAACGCCATATAAATATTTTCTTTACTGCCACTCGACACCCGTTGCTAAGCAACGTTGGAAATGTGCTCGAGCAGGTAGGTCGTGAGCGCTATTTCTAATGCTGTAATTGCTCGAACGATCTCTGGGTCCAACGAGCTGTCGTTAGAAGACTTGTGCTCGCTTTAGGTCATTTGGTCCCCTTTAAGTCTTAAGCTTTATCACTCATGTTCCCTGAGTTCTTTAGTCAAAAAATATTAATGAATATATGTTGAAAATAAAACTAGTGAACACTTATTAATGAATGAAAAACAACTAAAATAAAACTGGATAAAACAAATTTTCTACAAGAAGTGAATCAATTTCAGTTTGTATGCGTCGTTAAATTTAGTAGTCGTGCGGCCCGTCGTTTGGCTCGCTCCTTGCGTCCTGGACGATAACTGTTCTTTATTATTGTCCGGGTTGAAGGTGTGGTCGTCAATAGAGTTGCCGCCGTCTCTCGGTAAGCCAATTGGGCGGGGGCAAAGACGAAGGGGTACGTTACAGCGGCTCCTTCTTGGCAGGCCGATAAAGCGACCTCCAGCCCCCTTATCTGAGTCTTGAGGCTCTGGTTCAATTGTTTTTCGTCGGCTCATCCTTTTGAGCTGCTGTAATCCTTTGGTACATTGATCGGGCTTTCTTTGGGTTCACCCATGTAGCCTTTGTTTGTTGAATTTCGCGGGATAGTTGTATAATCTGGTCGTAGAGATTTTTATTGGTTTGTCTTGCGTGTGTCAGCTCCGTTTGTATCTTCTGTAGGGGTTCCATTTCTATAACGACAAAATTAAATTCTTTTACTATTCCCAAAAATTGTTAAACGTGAACTTTATTTCAAACATAAATCTGTAAAGTTACATTATAAAACGAATAACAAGGAAAATCTTAATTAACAGTTGTTTATTAAAATCGCATTCATACAAAATTAAAAGGTCCATAGCTAATAGCCCGGTGAGATCAGGGCTCTTCGAGGAATCTTTTCACTCCCTCTTCCGCGGAGTAGCCAGGGTATATGAATACGGGCCGCTTCGTGTTGCGTACAGGTCTGGAGTTGGGCGGCGGCACACACGGATAGATGTCCGCAATTTGTCCGGCAGAGATGTCGTCCTCCACGTTGGCCAGGTATTGTCTGGACCTGACAACGTGGAAGTCGACCTGCCGCTATTGGTCCTCCAGGCGTGCAAGGAGCTTGCTGGCTTGTTCTCGAATTTCCCGGGCCGGATACTGCTCGCCATTTTGTCCATTTCGCAATGACGGTCTCTCGTCCAACCCTAGCAATTGTCCGATGGTCTGTTTAGGCCCCCTTGGTTGGGGCTCCTCGCCGCCACTAGCTTGCCAAGCTCGTCTCCAAACCTGTCGCCATTGGTCGGCAACGTGCGTGGGGACATAGATGAGAGATTCTGATTCTCCTACAAAATATCACGATCAGGAAGGTTTTATTTATTTATACATTTAACGCTTTTTATAGTAAAATGAGAATGAGATTGATTGTAATTTCCCAAAAAAAATTGTCCACCGGGGAAGGTACCTCGTGGGTTCCTTTATTGTCTGACACTAACCGTCCTAGGGTTATTTGAAGGAGAATTTATTTATTGAACAAATAATTGTTAAACTTTTCCCACTAAATGGGAGGTATATTAAAATTCGTTTGCCATAATGATTATTAAGATTATCGAAAAAGGAATCAATCTTTGGCTAATTCGTGATAGTTAATAGACTTACTTACTAAATATAATTAAACGTCGAAATCTGGCTGTCGGAAGGTAATCAATCTGCAATTCTGTTCCTTCTAAATACCTTAGATATTTTTCAGTAAATAGTCTCCATTTTCGTTTATCGGTCACGTATTCTTATATAAACTCTAAACAAAAATCTCCCTTGATGTACAAACGTCCTCAAAAATTATTGGTTTCTGTATTCTTATTTCCGAGCGCAGTAATAAGATAAAACTAGAAGATTTACCTATTTTTAATTTATTTAAGAAATCCATTTTAACGGAGAAAAAAAAATTCTTCGTCAATTGTCGAGGATTATGATTGTTAACATTAATAATAATAGCAATAATAATAATAGTAATATCAATAATAATAATAATAATAATAATAATAATAATAATAATAATAATAATAATAATAATAATAATAATAATAATAATAATAATAATAAAGTAATAAATGATAAGACTAATAATAATAATGACAATATAAGATAGTGACAATAATAAAATAGTACTAAATAATAATGGTTATTAATATTAACAAGGTTTGACCAATTTAAGGCATAATAATAACGATAATTGAAGGGATTAAATTAAAGTAGTTCATAGGATGTCAAATTTACCTGAATTACGAACTCCTGAACTTAGATACGCGTCTTCGTCGAGTGACCCGGACGACGGAGTCCCATTAACATGATTCGGACGGTAATACATTTTGGATAATTGTCTTCACAAAAAAAAATACTATTCCTTCTGTCCTGATGCTCTCCTTATGCAGTCTGGCATTGATCGAGGGAATCGCGTGTGTGTAATTCTCTCAGCGTGGTCGACCACTACAGCAGGCATGTTGCCGGTATGTCATCATGACATGCAGGTGCCATGTTGATTTCGGTTCCTGTTTCACGGATTCGCCGTGTCGGTGTGTGTGACATTTAACTTCATGCATACTGGTGGAATATTAGTGACGCATTATTCGGCATATGAGATGATAAGTATTGATTTATTATGTGGTAAGTTTTCAATTTTATTTTCGCTGATTTTGTTTAGCAACTTATTCCTTGTAGATTCAGGTTTACTCGCGGTTTGGAAATGATCGAGTTAATTACAGGTATTGATTGGGCTTTTAAATCCTTTCAATTCTAATTTTTATTCCTACAGCAGTTTATCACCGAAGCTAGGAATGGGTTGTTTAATTCCACTTGGAATTATCCGTCATATTTTGGTATGGGAAAGGTAATTTAAATTTATACGCAATAGTTATTTTATTAATTTATAGATCTACGCTTGCTTGGTCAGGGTTGATGGGCAAATCGGGTGGGACGCGATGTGAATATAGGTATTAGTGAACGGCTGGTAGTCTTTATTTTTTAATAGGTTTTGTCCGTTCAGGATTGATAGTAAAGGTAGTCACTGTTGGGAACCATTTTGATAATGAGGCTAATCAAAAGGAAGAATATTTATTTTAGTTCTATCAGATAAGTTAGTAATTTTTATACTAGGGCGGGTTTGGGTAAGTGTTCTTTGATTTATTTTATAATCACTGTATTAAACAAATCTTTAGCTTAGTTATACCTTTGATTAGGGAATTAGAACATTTGCGTTTATCACCGTGAGATCTTACCACATGGGAAAGTGGGAACCGTGATTTCTCATTAGTTTCTTCTCACAAATTTGGTACCCACAATGGCTTCCAGATCGGGTCAGTTAAATGGGACTCAGATTATCGGACGTTTTCTCCTATGGAGTTGGAAATTTTATAACCTGCAGATCTTGGTGGTTCGAGTGTGATCCAGGAGTTTCTTGTCGTGATGGAATTTTGCTTTATTGCTAAATATTTTGATTGTGGTAACCTATTTTAGTTACGTTCTCATGATAGTACAGTAGTAGTTGGAGTCATTTTGTTTTTTTTCGTTTTCTGTTTTTATGCATAACGTGTTAATTGTGTGTCAAGTTTTTTGGGCTAACAGTCTTATTAATGTAAATTTTTGCAAGCCCGAAACCCTTGGAATCGAATGTTCATCGGACGAGTAAGTGAGTTTCTATGAACTTGATTTAAGTTAATTATCTTATTTTACTTCGTCTTGTCCCCTTTTAACTGAATCAGGATAAATGTTCAAATCTTTTCACTTTTGAATTTTTATGTACTATATTTTTAAAGCTACATTCTAAGTTAATTGCATCAGTTGATTAATTATACATCAAGATTTAATTATGTTTAAGTATCTAAACTTCGCAAAACAATTATAGGATCTCAAGCAAATGGTTTGATTTATTAATGGGCCTATACGGAAGGACGAAGTGCTAAATTTTTTCTATTTGGACTAAGAGCTGCCTCCCTTATTAGATCTGTCAGTTGTGGTTAAGCGATCACGGATCTTCTGGGTTTAAGTGGAGTTATTATTTAATCTGTTTGCTTACAGTATAATTAAATCTCGGTGGTTTGGAGGGTGATTGAAAACTTAAATATGGTAGTTAATTACTTTCCGTTTAGATTTCTCGATTTTACTCAATGAATTGGAAATCGAATTTAGTACTCGTTATAAAAATAATTTTTTGGATCATTAAAACGTGCCTTGGGTACTCGTGATGTAGGGATATATAATTCAATAAATTCTTAATTTTAATGATATTGATTCATTTATTGAACTTTATGTACGAATGATTTTGAGCTATTTTATTGGATAAAAGATTTATAACAACGATTTCATTTTTTATTCCCGTCACCTTCCCCTTGGTTGACCTTAGGCGCATTATGTTCATATTACAGTTAATGAGTGCCCACTGGACTACTCGATGTGGTGATTTTGAGCCGTGTGTAGAATAATTTAGGTCGAATTTAAAGAAAACTGAGAGACGAGGAAGTAGCCAAAAGACCGCTTCCTTATTTCTCCTTTCTTCTATACGGGATAATATTGACATTCCAGCTCCTGCGTTCCGCACGCCGGACCTTCACGGACACGAATCATTGGCGATATTCCACGCACTTACACGAATTCGAATAATATTTTGATTTTACTAACTTGTGATGTGTCTTTGGCTGTGGGCCGGAAAAATTTCGACGATAATAAAAAACAATTTATGAATTATGAATAATTTATTAAGATAATATTAAAAATTTACCAATCCAAGCATCCATAAAGATATCATAAAAATATCACTATCCCCGCGCCGACACCCAAGCAGAGCTCTATTGAGGTTGCAAGGATGCGAAGTGGAAAGAGTATTCAAATAAAACTCTCACTTACATAGATTTTTAAAAATTGCTTAATGACTTTCAAAAACGATTAAAATTATGTGAAAATGCATCGGTATATATACCTATTTTGGGCCCTAACCTTGCGTGTTCTTTTTGATTTAGTAAAACAAAATTCGACCTTGGAATTTTCTAGTGTATTCTAATCTTAATTTTTATTATTTTGCAATTTTATTTGATAATTTTTCTTTTAAAATTTTTATTGAAATATTTCTAATTCAAATTCTTTGAATTTTATTTCATTTTCATCAAATTTTACATTTTTGTTAAATTATCAAATTTTTGTCGAATTTGTTAGGTTTTCGTGTTATGTTTATATTTATATCGTGCGGATTTTGTTGCTTTTTGTTATTATTTTAATTTATTTTTATGTTCATTATTTATATGTAATTGTCTTCTTTCTCATATTTTGATAGGGTTTAATTGGTGTTTTAATAGGTTTGAATTTAAATCTGCATGTTATATTTGCATGTGTGTTACCGATTCACTTAAACATTTACAAGGCCGTTTGTGTTCTGGCCCAACATTATTATGATTTTTTATGTAAATTTCGTGCGGTTCTTGATGCATTTTGTATTTATTTTCTTGTACTTTTATGTTTTTGATTTTATATTTATTTATATTCTCTCAGATTTTAAAATGTTTAGTTGGTGTTGTATATTGTATTTTAAGTTATCTTGGTGCTGGGTTTTCGTGCTGTATTACTGATGCATTTAAACAATTCTCAAGGCTATTTGTGTGCTGGCCCAACAATTTATTTAAATTATTTTTTACAAGTCCATAAATTAAAGAACATTAAGCTGAATGTCAGCATAATGGGCTGCCGAAACTTAGGAGAATGTACAATTAATTGTCCGCCCGAATTTTGGGAATTATTGCTTATATTTATTTGAGAAAATTTATATAAAAGAGAAGGCAGATAAAACAAAGCGCTACTTAGTCGAAGAAGAAATTTGAAATAATTTTAATTTGAGAAAGGAAGGAATTGGAAAGTGGATAATACCCAAGAAACAAAGAAATCATATTGTGTTTGATTTAACAAAAGTGATACCTATCGGGTCTTTACTGAAAGTGTAACGATTGAGCTGATTTAAAAATTGTATCAAATTGAAAATAGTGAAAATAAATATTATTTTGTTGGGAGTTTAATATTATTGATGTGATTTGTTTTTGGATTTGATTTGATTCGGATCGGCTTTCAGCTCCGTTGACTAACTTCTTAATATCTACAAAGATTTTTAAAAACACACTAGGAGTCAGAGATTTACAGACTTTTAAAACAAACATGCAACAATATTTTTATATTTTCTCTTTCCACTAAAAGTCTCGAATCTGTTTTACCTTCTTATGTCTTTTCTTGTTGTGTTTTATTTTAGATTCTTACTGCTGATTAAATTTTAAATTCACTTTTTGTACTTGTTTTTGGTACTGTGTTAAACCTTTACTAAAACAATTGTCTCTTATTACCTTCTGAAATCAGTATTTGACCAATTAATAGAAAAAACGTGGATAGACAAACAATATTGAAAATTTGTTTATAAAATCCAAAAAAATATTAGTTTTTAATATATCATTTAAATATTATTTTTGGGAATTTCTCTCACAATGATATTTTCTGTCCAAATATTTGGATTGACTATGAACATCTTCTTTGGATTATTAGTTTATTTAAACAAACACTATTAGTGCCCAGTATTGCTCCAACATCTTTGGGTCGCGGTTTTCTCCCAATATCATTGGGCGCGGTTTTTACACAAATGCAAAATAAATATTATTTTGGTTTTTGTTTAATTTTATCTACGTAGTCTTCATAGTATTCAAGAAAATATAATAAATTATCGAATTGTTATTATAAAATTGATTCATCTTTTTTGTAAATGATTACAAAATTAATTGGCGCAGATTCTCTTAAGATTCCGATGTTTCAAATTATTGAGGAAACTTCATTTGAAATCGAATTATCCTTCAACCAGGAGAATAGATTCTCCAATAATTTCCACTTGGTCACCTTGCACCAAAATTGTATTTCAAAAACTGCCCACGTGAAAAAAGTATGCGAAAATTATCGCTACCTATTGGAAATGGAGAATAAATTGAATCAACTTTCTTCATCGTTAGGTAAATCAGTTCTTTACAAAGTATGGAAAAAATTGACTTTGGAGCTTTTGTTTTCTCAAAGATGGAACATGAATATCAGTTAACATTGGATGAGAATATCAAAATAGTTTTCACTGAAGAACTGCTTCACTCGTTTAACATTGGTAAGCTTAGCAGTGTTTCCAGTTTGAAAGATTTGAGGAATAATAAGTACATAAGAATGTTACCAGAACGTACTCAGCAAGACCTGGATGTTCTCAATTGCATAATTTGTGACAAATTGTATATCATGTTATCGCCTCTCAAAGGTTGTAATGAGAATAATTGCATTTACTTATTCGTAAACCATACGATGGCTGGACAAATAGAATTAAGTCTTTGCAAAGAAATTGAAAGTTTTGAATATAAAACCGAAAAGGTTTCTGAAAAAGAAATTTATCCAAAGGTTTATGAAAGCTCTTTTAAGCTCTTTTCCATAGGAAGTATGGATGATAATTATGGGGTGATTCATCAAGAAATGGTTCACATCAATGAACTGGCCAGTGAACCCTTCGACCTTAAATCATCAAAATTGTACGAGTCGGGTTTTAGCACTTATTCAATGGAAAGATTATCGTTGTTAGATATACAAGAAAATATTTTTCATTTTATGACATCTTTAGACCTGGTTGTTTGCAGTGAGGTCAAAAAGCAATATTTATTAAACGGGAAACTGAAAACTTATAAAAATCTTTGGAAAGGAATATTATATCTCCTGAGTATGGGCTTGTCTATAAATGAATATGGGCTTTACGTTTTATATAAAAGTCTCAAATGATTTATTTGAACATAAAATTTATATTATTTAGAAAAGAAATAAATTGTAAATTTTAAAATATATAAATTATGTCTAATTAAATTTTGGGTCATTAGATGAAGGTGCGTGATTAAAAGACTTAGCGGCCCTTCATAACTTGTGGTGGGTTACTGGATTTTTCTCTCGCCTCTTTTATGTAACTTCTCATTGATTTATTCTAATCTTATCCTAGGGACGTTGGGAATGTTAATCGAATGTTATTGGTCATTGATATTAGAGTCTTTAAGTTTTATCGGAATTATTATGGCTTGACTATCGTAAGTTTTTTGATTATAGAGGGCGATTTTTGGCTTTACTTCGTAATTTTTGATCATTAAGCAAAATTTCTTTTAATTAACAACCTGAAGTTATAACTAATACCCTGCATAATAATAATATCAAGTTATAATTATAGTTAATAATACGGATTTTTGATTAGCCATAGAAATATTTAAATAATAATGTGACTCCATAAATAATAATATGACTGTGTAATTAACATACAAATTGTATAATTGAGCGCATGATTTCCTAACTACTAATACGAATCTATAGCTAATAATTAATAGTAAAGTTAAAATTTAATGACGTGAATTTATAGTTATTATTAATAGTATGAGTTGATAATTGATAATATGAACTTATAGTAAGGGTTTATAATCGATAATATGAATTTATAATTAATAATATGAATTTACAATATGGATTTATAATCGATAATATGAATTTATAATTACTAATATGAGTTTACGACACGGATTTATAATCGATAATATAAATTTATAATGGATGACATAATTTAGCAACATGAATTTATAGCGAATAACAACGATTTCATTTTTATTTAATTACCCGTCACCTTCCCTTAATTGACCCTAGGCGCATTTTGTGTTTATATTATATTTAGTGAGTGCCCACTGGACTACTCGGTGTGATGATTTTGAGCCGTATGTAGAATAATTTAGGTCGAATTTACAGAAACCGAGAAACGAGGAAGTAGCCAAAAGACCCCTTCCTTATTTCTCCTTTCTCCTATACGGAATAGTATTGACGTTCCAACCCCTGCGTTCCGCACGCCGGGTCTTCACGGGCACAGATCATCGGCGATATTCCACGCACTTACACGAATCTGAATTGTATGTTGATTTTACTAACTTGCGACGTGTCTTGGCTGTGGGCCGGAAAAATTTCGACAAAATGATTAATTAATTTCATAAAAACATATGTTAACATTATAAATATTTATTAATATTAAAAGTAAAATACAAAATTACTTGACCATAACAATCCATTAAAATTTCATAAAAAAAATACATCTCCCCCCACGCCGACATCCAAGCAGAGCTCTACCGAGGTTGCGAGGATGTGACGTGGGGAGAGAGTTCCAAATAAAACTACTTCTCACCTAAAATAAAATAATTCGCAATAGGTTTTCAAACAAAATTCAAAAATGATTTTTGATTCAAAAATGGTGTCAAAAATGGTTTTGAAAATAACTAAGACTTTATTTTTCAAAATTGGTTAAATTTTATGTGAAAATGTATCGGTATTTATACCTATTTTCTGTCCCTAACCTCGCATGTTAATTTTGATGTAGTAAAGCAAAATTTGACCTTGTTATTTTCTAGTGTATTCTATTCTTTATTTTTATTATTTTTTAATTTATTTTAATAATTTTTTATTTAGAATTTTTGTTGAATTATTTCTAATTCAAATTCTTTGATTTAAATTTCATTTTCATGAACTTTTATTAATTTATCAAATTTTGTCAAATTTGTTGGGTTTTCATGTTATGTTTGTGTTTGTATCGTGCGGATCTTGTTGCATTTTGTTATTATTTTAATTTATTTTTATGTTTATTATTTTATATGTAATTCTCTTTTTCTCATATTTGGTAGGGTTTAATTGATGTTTTAATAGGTTTATTTTAAATTTGCTTGTTAGGTTTGCATGTGTGTTACCGATCCATTTAAACATTTTCCAAGGCCGTATGTGTTCTGGCCCAACACTTGTAACTTTGAAAAGTCAGTCATTTAATATCTATGTTTAGATAGATCTGTAGAAGCCTGTTGAAATTATCAAAAAGTAATAAGTAAAGCAGTAGGAATTCGGTTAAAATATGATAAATTTTTTAAAAATAATAAAGAATTTTTAAATGCAATATTCACTATCTGTACGTCATCTCAAAAGAAAAGGATATAGCAATAATGGTGATATATTTAGATCACTTGCTTTGGAATGACGTTATGCACGTTATATGTACCGAATTCTTATTTAACACATGCTGGACACCTGATGGGAATTAGGTTAGGTTGGTGTGCATTGGTGGAACTTATGATTTAAAATGAAGGTGTACCTGCTATATGAATGACTTCACTATGATTTATTGATCGATAATGATTAAATGCTTGTATTTATTAAACTTCATGATGAAAATATGGAATGAAAAATTTTAATGAACTTTATACGTTTGGTGGGTTACTGGGTTTTGATGCTTGTTTTAAACGTTTTTGTATTTACCCTGGTAACGCCATATAAATATTACTCTGACTACCACTCAACACCGTTGCTAGGCAACGTTGGAAATGTGTTCGAGTGGGTGGATTGCCCGCAAAAAGTGAGCGCTATTACTAATGCTGTAATTGCTCGGACAATCCTTGGGTCCAACGAGCTGAAAATTAGTTTTAATAATAGTTTTAATAACCTTCCTGATCTTTCCGAGTTCTGTAGCTAGATTCTCCGCGATTATTATTGGATCGTTCGTACTCTTGCAGTGCCTTGGAGTAATTCATAATTGCAAATAAATAAAGACCATTATCGTGGTGTACCGATTTTATATGTCGCCTAACTATTGCCACGTCATGGGGGTGAGTGGTGTGACATTTAGTGTGTAATAACTATTGTTGAATTTATTTTGTGCACTGCAATTAAAATTCCAGTAGTTCGGTTTTCTTACTATTGATTTTTGGGTGGAATCGTCAATAATGTTTCTATTCTGTGTGCAGAAATATTTCGGTGTGCCTGTTGTGTATTAGTCGTCATTATTTATTTTCCTGACCTGTATTGTCTTAATGATTTTCTCTATTCTCTGGGCAGATTGTCCACGTGGCAGTTAAACTTCCATTTATAATGCCCATCTCCATGGTAGTTTAGATAATAAGACAGTGGAATTTTTTTCGTTTCGGTCTCTTGGGCGACTTATTATTATTACAGCTCGTGGATTCGGCTGGGAGGTAAACTTCCTATCTCTATGCGAAAGTGCTTCATTCAACAGACGTCCATTTTCTCGGGGTTTTCTCTCAAAGTAGATCGACGGTTCACTCAATGAATACCTGACGATGGCAACATGGATTTGGACTCTCTACCAGCCCAGGCGTCTTCATCAACATCGCGTTCGCGTATGTGCCCGAGGTGGTAAATAAAAATGCTGCTCTTAATCTCTTTATTGGGGTTTTTATTTAGTGTGTGGAAATATGGTTACTATCTGAATTTATCGTTCCTTATTAATTATCGAGTAGATTCAGCATGAGTGAAATTGGGTAACGATTAATTTCCATCGGGGTTTAATGTTACAGTATACTAATTTTAGATATCCTGTTACGAGCAATGGGCTCCTTTTTCTGAGAATTCGATGCGTCCTTAGCGTAGCGAAGATTTTTAACGACTAATTATTTAATTCTGAGTTATCGGTTGCATTTGTTAAAATGATTCAATGATAATACCTAGTGCAGTTCTTTATTGTTAAAATAGCTTATTTTATTTCTAATATTAGTTCTCATCACGGTCACTCCCTCTAGCTTTAGTTCGAGAATTATCCTATAATTAGATACCGCTTTTGTCGTTCTAATATTCAATATTGTTCCTACTTGGGATGGGTTCGGAGTATTGTATTAACTAGCTGAATTGTCAATAGACAACAGGGTTTCTTATCGTACTCCTATTTTACTATACCCTCCAGGTTTTCCTTTTATCCCTTAATTAACTCGGTGTTGGTCGTACGGGGAATCTATTTTCTAGCACATCCATACCTCAATGTCGTATCTACCCTCTCTACGTCCTAGGGTGGTTTCTTCCCCATACTACGCACGATTTGGATAAACTGCTGCGTACCCATGACCGAAATCATGTTGGTACTGTACGCAACAGCCGAATGCCATTCGAGCAGGTGAGCGCTATTACTAGTGCTACTCCTTGAAGGACCTTCGTTTCCCAGTCACTTGCTGCCGATAGAAGGTCTTATGCATTTTACTCTAGAATTCATAGCCTCAGTGAACCCTGGGTTTACCTTTCTGCGGAGCAACAATCGTGAGAGTTCTCTTTATGATTCTCTTCTGACCTCCGTATAATACTGTCTCTTACAGCCCCTTCTCCGGATTATGGCTAGTATCTTACTAATATTAATTAACAACATTTACAGTTAAGAAACGAAAATGAAATGGAATCCGAAACTTGAAGATTTATTGATACGGCAAAACTACAACAAAAACATAAAAGATGACTAAGACATAAGCTAAATCAGAATGAAAATGGATGGCACATTGTGTTTCTGTAAACATTCGAAGAAGGTCGTCACTTTGATGATATAGTCAGGTAACTTATGCGACGATGAAGCTGATTCAGAAGGTCCTTGCTTTTACTCGTCCGCATCGATGTCTGTTGGGAAACACCGACGTTTCGCTGGTCGATACTGAGGAGGATTTACGTTAATGCTGAAATCAATTCGAGAGGAAGGTCCTGGTTCGTCTGGGAGAGGAAAGCGTTCCGGTAACCTGCCCGTTAGAACAGCGATTTCATTGGGTTCTAGGCCCATCCGTTCTAGAGATCGGTTTGATGCCGGAGTCTCGTTTTCATCATCCACTAAGTCAATGTGGATGGATCTGGCTGGCGAGCGAAAAACGACACTGGGGGCATATAATACATCTGCTTCAGTATCGGGGAACTCGAATTCCTGATACGGGGGCGGGAGATCCTGGATCGAATAAGGAGCACTACTTGGCTCCGTCGAGCTGAAGAGATTTGCGGCTCTACGGCGTTGTTCGCGACGGCGACGGTTGCGATTTGGTCGTTGTCTGGCTGCTCCTGTACGGGGTTCGACCACGGAAATTTGCGGGAGTTCGGTGATGGAACGACCTGATATTGTAGGAATTGGCGGGGGTATCTCCAGGGGGAGATGCTGTGCTGGAATAATATTTAACTCCCGAGCCAGGACGCTTCCAGGAATGCGAGCCCGGAGTTCGGAGTTGGTGAAAATCTGACGGAGCGTTGTCCCCTGCTCCTTTATAAAGACTCGCTGACTGCGAGATTCGATGATTAAATCATTTCTCGCCCGAGATAGGCGAGAGATTTTTTGATACAATTTCCTGGCGGCATCGGGTTAGAGCCAAGTTCCTTTGATCCTTTGGTATTTTTCCTTAAGAGCTGTATGTTCTCTTTCCAGTTCTTCCAATCGTTGCCTGGTAGCGACAATCGATGGAGACAGGCGCGGGATCCTCTGAAGATTATTAAGACTAGTCATCTAGATAAGGTGAATGAATAAGAAGATTGTTCGAGTATGTTCTAGTTCGATAAAAATTATACACTGTCAGGGAAAAACAGGGTCGGAAAATTTATAGTTACAACGACATTTATAATAATAATAATAATAGTGATTTTATCGTTGGTAATTGTACGGTTAAAGGTACCAATAACACTGGTAGTAGGGCTCATAGTGATCGGCGGCGATGATTTTAATAGCCATGTTAAGAATTTTAACTAAAATAAATGTGCTAACGGTGTATTTGTGGGTAATAATCACTAATAAGAATACCGATACGTGAGTAAATACGTATTTGAATTTACGGATAATAATGATTTTAAAGGCATAGTCATAATACTGACAATGACAATAATGAATATACCAGTAATAATACTAATAATAATAACGATAAGCTAATCATGATAATAGTAATATTAATAATAATGCTAAAAATAATAATAATAATAATGATAATAATAATAGTCATAATAATAACAGTAAAAATAATAATAATAACAATAATAATAATAATAATAATAATAACAATAATAATAATAATAATTGTGAGTATCCTTATAAGGGAAATCAATAAATGATATTATTAGCAGTAGTCGCTGACTATGTCGTTGCTCACAATAATTCTGTCGACTCAGCCGACAATAGTTATATTGTCAGTCCACTTTATCGGTGTCATGACTATGATTATCAGGAGAAATTTTTCATAAAATTAGCGGTAGTGTACGCGCTGCCAGTGACAACGTGATCAATGGATTTATGATGATAATAACGAAAAGTTGGAATCGCCGTGGAAACAAGGCTCGTGTTGTTGTACTGATTAGATGACGGACGCGGATGCTATTCGGGATATAATTTTCATCGATTAATCGATGATCTATAGAAGATTTCATCAAGATCACTCCCTTTCCATATGTATCGAGGTTGAAAACAAAGGGATTCAATATTCGTTGCCTTATCGAAACAAATGGGAATGGCTTATACTTATTGGGTAGGGTGTATTGCTAAGCACTTCACCATATCTATGATTTCGCCTATTTGTGGTTCCCACCGAAAATCGTTCCTGTCAATTATTCAAGTAGAACTCGGATTACGACATTTCTTATGTGTGGCAGTCGACTTCGGTACTCCTATTCGTGTGGGATTGATGACTTTTTCTATGGAATCAGGGCTACGGGTACTGTCGCTTAGATCTCGTATATCAACAGAAAATCGCCCTATCTATATTTCTACTACGTTGGAATTACGTCTTTCTATGGCAGTTCTCAAAAATGGACATCTCTATGGACATAAATTCAAGGTTTACTTTCTCGTCCGACAGGGATCACACTTTCCTTGCGGGAGAAAACATGGAGATCTTGATGAGTGACAATTTGTGTGCGAGCGTGTATATCCGTCGATGGTAATTAGTACTTAGTTTTCAATATCATTTTAAATAAAAATCTGACACTTCCCTTTTTATTATTTTATTTTGAATTATTAATTTTCCCATCATTTCTGAATCTAGACTTATCCCTTCTTCCCAATTTTACTCGTATTATCATTCGAGGCATAACAAATAGTCCTATGAGATCGCCGAGCGATCTTCCCTAATTCCCCTACCTGCAGTTGTACTTCCTTTGATTTTAGTTTTTTCTGCTCGTTCCGGCCACTTTTCAGTAGCCGCTACGAGGCGTTCAACGATGCACTGCGTGGAGGTCCTGTGCAATTGCCAGACCCTACTGCGTACGACCGAGGTTTCAATGGGACACAACCCACGAGCACAACTAGGGAACTTAATCCACCAGCCGGCACGCGATCCGTCCCATTGATAGCTATTCAAATACTATACATATATATTGATTTTTTAGAGGGCCTCGTAAATAGGATAATAGATACGTATATATATAAATTCACAAAGGAGTTAAACAAAACATTATAGACAAGCATATAAAATTATATTAGCATAAAAAGAGAAATTTAATACACACAAACTCCTTACTTTAAAAGATTTTCGTAAATGATTTGGACAAATGTAAAATTTTCAAAAGCATAAGTTAAAAGTAATGAAATTTGTCACTGTATATATACTGTTTTCGTGCGTGTGTGCGACCAATGAGCGATTTTTCGCCGTTTTTAGGGCTTTTTAATTATTGTATTAATTTTAAACTATTTTTATTATTTTTGTGTATTTTTTCCTATTTTTTGATATATAATTTATATTATAGTTAGATTTTATTTTTATTACTATTTTCTTATAATATTATTTTTAGCCCTTATTATTTGTTTTCTGGTCGCCACTTCTGCCTGTGTTTTTTCTAAACCTTCTTTTGCAAGGTTTTGGCAGTTTATTTTAGTTTTTGTATGTTTCTGTGTGCGGCTGTATGCTTTTATGATTTTATTTAATTATTTGTTTTTATTTAATTTTGATATATTTTTAATTTGTTTTAATTAATATGTTTTTATTGATTTTTAGTATTTTCTTGTGGTGCGTGCTTATGTACAGTGACTTATTTCATTACCCTTAGTTTTTGTTTTAATTTTTATTAACATTTTTGTTTAAATTGTGGCTCTGAGCCAACATCGGGATTAATTTATTTCTTAATTAAATTGGGTCAAGGAGCTTTCTATGCTAATTTTTTACTGGGCCACTATTATAGGGATTCCTACACTAATCGGAGGACACTGTAATCGCTACGTTTCACCTTCCTGTGCCCTGAGTTTATGTCAACATTAAGGGTTACTTTACCGGGTTTAGCGCTTCTTTAACCTACGAGTCGGAAACTTACCCTATCATTTTTTTTACGATAATTTGCCCTACGGTATCGATTTACAGATGCTAGTACTCACTCGTTAATCGGAGTCTTACATATTATTTCATGGATATTAACAATTAACTTTACTGATATTATTGCTTATTTATTAAATAAATGATCATAGCAACGATTTTTAGCACCCGTTCCCGTTAATCCACTTTATTTGACCTTAAGATCGTTTTCTGTTCATGTTAGAATATTACGATTGCCCAACTCGGTGTGATGATTTTAACCGACAGTCATTTATAATTTTAGGTCGAAATTTTAGGAAATGGAATGCAGGGGACAGCCAAAAGACTACCTCACCACTTCCCAATTTCCCCTATAACGGATAATATTGACGTTCCAGCTACCGCGCTTGCACAGTTTGGTTGGGATGTGTAGATTTTATTGTCTTGCGGTGATGTGTCGGTTGTGGGCCGGGAAAATTTCGAAATGAGTCATTTTTATTAAGACTTTTATTGAATATAATTGGGATAATACATCGTAATAATTGGTATTCATCATGTTACACATCTCACATTCAAACCTTTCCCCACGCCGACACCTCAAAAAGAGCTCATATGAGGTTATCTCGGTGGGACGTGGAGAAAGTTTTCCAAACGTTTCTTCACTCACATTGAAAAATATCGTAGAAATTGGTTACTACTGGTAGGTTACTGGGTGTTGATGTTTGTTTAAATGTTCTTATGGTTTCCCCGGTAACGCCATATAAATATTTTCTAGCTACCACTTGGCACCCGTTGCTAGGCAACGTTGGAAATGTGTTCGAGTGGGTGGATTGTCCGCAAAAGGTGAGCGCTATTACTAATGCTGTAATTGCTCGGACAATCCCTGGGTCCAACGAGCTATCGTTAGAAGATTTGTGCTCGCTTTAAATCATTAGGTCCCCTTCTCTTAGTGGCGAGTTTTATAACCGATATTTACCAATACCCCTGATTTGAAGCAAAATTAATAAATATATTAATTAAACTAATTAACGATCGAACAACGACAAAGGTTTAATTTAGCCGCATATCACTTTTACACAGGGTAAGATTCAGATTCGGTTCGTAGTCTGGGTTGTATTCAGTAATCGCGCGGCTCGTCTTTTAGCCCGCTCTTTGCGTCCTGGCCGATAGCTGTTTGTAATGGTTGTCGGGGTCGAAGGTACGGTTGTTGTTTGGGTGGCCGTCGCTTCCCGGTAAGCCAGTTGGGCGGCGGCGAAGACAAGAGGTTACGTTACCGCAGCTCCCTCTTGACAAGCAGATAAGGCCACTTTTAACCCTTTCACTTGGGTCTTTAGGTTTTGATTGAGTTGCCTTTCGTCTGCCCACCCCTTTTGGGCGGCAGTGAGTCTTCGGTAAAGCACCTTGGCCTTTTGGGGCGCCATCCAGATGGCCTTTGTTTGTTGTATTTCCGCGGTCAGCTGAATGATCTGTTCGTGAAGGTCCTTGTTAGCCTTCCGGGAGTGGGCGAGTTCGGTTTGCAATATCCGCAGGGGTTCCATTCTATAATATCCAATATCTATATAAAATCTTTAATTGACTCAATCTTTCTACATATGTAGTTAACTTAAACATAGTTTGAAAATATTCCAGGATTACAAAAACAAGCAAAATGAAAACTCCGGCAATTATTTTTATTATAATAATATTTGTCAAAAATCTACAATCACTGGTCCGGATGATCATAGCTGTTCCAGGGATTTTCTCAACCATTCTTCCGCCGAGTAACCCGAGACTACGAATACGGGTTTTCTCGTATTCCTCACCGGTCCGTGGTTGGGCGGCGGCGCCTCGCTATAAGTTTTCATGATTCTCCCCGCAGCGACGTCATCTTCCACGTTGGCCAGGTATTGCCTGACCCGGACCACGTGAAGATTTACCTGTCTTTGGTGCGCTTCTAGTCGGTCGAGGAGCTCACGGGCGTGTCTTAGAATTTCGCGAGCCGGATATTGTTCGTCTTTTCGATCATCGGTCAATGGAAATCGCTGGTCTATTCCCAGCATCTGACCAATCGTTTGGCTAGGCCCTCTTGGAGATGGCTCCTCGTAGCCCTTTGCTCATCGTAGTAGGCCCCGAGCCTGTCTCCATTCGTCCGCAATGCCGGTGGGGACCCACATGAGAGCTCCTGATGTATCTACAATGTGATTATTTTAACGACATTTCTAATTATGTGAATAAATGGGTTAAAACGCTCTTAAGAACAGTTCATTAGCTACCATGATAAGTTGAAATCTGTTAGCAGGTGTGAAGTAAATCCGGTCAAAATCATTGGGTGAATATCGCAGAAATTATGGAATTTAGTACGCTTGCCTAATTTTGATCGTTTGATTTAGTCGATGATAAATTTTATTCGGCATGAAAATCGAAATTAACTGGGGTGAAATTGTTGTTGTTAATTATTTTTAAAGTGTATGGGTTTATAGACCAGTAGGATATGGTTGTGATTAGGTTTGAAAATGAATTTGTAGGAATCTTTTCACCAACCCGCTGAATACTGATATTTACGGAATTACAACTTTAGCTTCTCAATTCAAGGATAATTGCCCTAGTTTTGATGTTCCTGGTAACATTAACGATGATATGAAAGCTCTTTCTGCTACACTTTAGAGATTTTTATATTTAGGTTTCCTATTAACAGACACTCCCAACCGGCTAACTATGGGGATTAATAGTAATAATGATAATTAAAAAGGAAAAACTGACATTAATATAATAGGGTGAGTAAATTCTACCGTAAGTCATGATGTCAAAAAATGAAGAGTAATAATATGAACGGGTTAAATCAAATCGATTAATTATCGGGGTTAATAATAGTGAAGATGATTGATGATATATTAGTACAAGGATAGCATGGTTGATAATTTTCATAATTAATAATGATGTTGAAAATAAGGGGTGATAATAATAATTTTGAAGGAGTCAACTAAATGGGTTCGTTATCTTAGTTACTGACACGAGAATAATGACATTGATGGGGCCGAATTCGGAATCCTTATGGCGATCTAAATTGTGAGAATTTCCTAGAGTATAGTTTTCAAATATGTCGACATCATTTGAGAACCGTCGAGAGTCAAATTTTCGTGGAAATGGGTGGAGGTCGTGTGGCGATTACGGGAAAATTCAACTCGGTAACACGCGTGAGATTGATTGGATAAAAGGAAAATATTAAAATACTTAATTGTATTTAAAGAAAACCTTTTAAGTATTTATTTAATCATTACTATTTATCATTTGATAGCCAAAGATATCATATGAAATTCTTACCCTTAGTTCGTAAATCGAGATCTATTACTGCCCCGTCGTTGGGTAACTTATCCGAGGTCTCCTCATCATTCCAGACTCGTTGGGAATTCATGTTACAGTAATTTTCCAAAAATTCTGTTCGATTGTGATTATTGACAGAATTTTATTAAAGCGACTGAATGGGTATGTCTCATGCATGCTTACTAGTGTAGTCATTAGTACACTGTGCCTGGTAGTGGTGTGTAAGTAATTGATCAATCTCCAGTTAACTTAATCATTTCGTAGAAAGTCGAAATCACTATGGATTTGTAGTAGACTATTTGGGGATCTGCCTGGTGTGTCGAAAATTAATATTTATTTTAAGTGTTGTAGTAGTTCGATCGGGTGACTAACAATCCGGTTTGTTTATTTTAATTACGTTTGGTTTTATTGATTTTATCTATAGATTCGTCTTGTTGGAATCAGGGATTTGGATGAATTTTCATGGTCAAAATCATTAATTAGTATCTAGTAATACGTATATTTTAGCTATTGATTTTTTAACCCTTTTTAGCGAATTATTTATGAATATTATGAAAATCTTTATCACTATTCTAATCTCGAGTTGGTAAACAGAAATTTTATACGGGATGTTTAATTTCTGGGTCATGAAAACTGATGGGCCTTCGTCTTCTTGGTTGCATAGGTGATAAAGGGTATTCAACTTTATAAAATTTCTATCCAGATTTTTAGGGATGTCTCTTTCGTTTGCTTTACTAGTGGCGAAGATTTGGAAATTATATTCCTTAGGCATTCGGGACGTACTAGTGGCTTCTATTAATAGTAGGTATGGTTCCGTAATTAAGTTCTGTTACTGAGTTCTTAGTACATTTAGGGATTTTTAATAAAGGAAAAACTATTTAACTTCAACCTGTGGGAATCAAATGAAAACCTCACTATTCGTCCTGAACTTTCCGTGGATTTTAATAACGGATTATATTCCATAACTATGTGGGTTGTTCTAGCGAATTTGGATATATATTACTTCTATTAGTTAACGCTAATTTAATTCGAATTTTCCATGGCTACTAATCGGATTATGCCCCTTGGGTGGCAATTAATATGTTGTAATTAATTACGATGGTTTCGGAGTTTCATTTTTTTTCTTTTATAATCTTTATTTGGATCTACAGTTTAGTTGAGTTCGTAAGAGCAACTCGGGATTATTAATGGTCAAAGGTTTAGAGTGGTCGTTCAATATTTATGACTGTCAATTAAATTATTACCCATCGTTTACAATTTATGACTATCTGGATTTATAATATTAGTTAAATTTACAATTAATTTCAAGAGTTATAACAACAATTTCATTTATAATTCCCCGTTACTATCCCTCAATTGACCTTAGGCGCATTGTGTTCATATTATATTTAATGAGTGCCCACTGGACTACTCGATGTGATAATTTTGAGCCGTATATAGAATAATTTAGGTCGATTTTAAAAAAATCGAGAAACGAGGAAGTAACCAAAAGACCACTTCCTTATTTCTCCTTTCTTCTATACGGAATAATATTGACGTTCCGATCCCTGCGTTCCGCACGCCGGGTCTTCACGGGCACAGATCATCGGCAATATTCCACGCACTTACACGAATCTGAATAGTGTGTATGATTTTACTGACTTGTGATGCGTTTTGGCTGTGGGTCGGAAAAATTTCGACAATTAACAAATAATTAATGAAAACAAAATGATTTTTTGCATTATAAATATTTTATTAATATTAAAAACAATATAACAATTAATTGTCCATAACGAAAAGTCATACAAAAATATTACTCTCCCCACGCCGACATCCAAGCAGAGCTCTACCGAGATTGCGAGGATGCGACGTGGAGAGAGTTTCCAAATAAAACTCTCACTCACCTAAAATTAGATTTTTAAAAAGCTGTTTTATTAGTAAAACGGTGTAAAACGATTTAAAAACGATTTAAAACGATTCTTAAAACGATTTTTAATTTTGTAAAAATGAATCGGTATATATACCTTTTTTTCTCCTTAACCTTGCGTGTTCTTTTTGATTTAGTAAAACAAAATTTGACCTTGGTATTTTCTAGTGTATTCTAATCTTAATTTTTTATTTGAAATTTTTATTGAATTATTTCTAATTCAAATTCTTTGATTTTAATTTCATTTTCATGAAATTTTCATTTTTTGTTAAATTATCAAATTTCGGTCGAATTTGTTGGGTTTTCGTGTTACGTTTATATTTATATCGTGCGGATCTTGTTGCTTTTTTGTTATTATTTTAATTTATTTTTATGTTTTTTATTTTATATGTAATTGTTTTTCTCTCATATTTTGATAGGGTTAATTGATGTTTTCATAGGTTTTGAATTTAAAGCTGCATGTTATATTCGCATGTGTGTTACCGATTCATTTCAACATTTACAAGGCCGTTTGTGTTCTGGTCCAACACTACTGGCTAAGATTGGTTGAGTTTTTCGTTAAGAAACTGATTCGAGTTTTCTTTGAAAACTGATAAAAATTCTGTTAGAATGAATCGGTATATATATACCTATTGTATGACCCTAACCTTGCGTGTTAAATTTGATATAGTAAAACAAAATTCTAATCTTAATTTTATTATCTTCGTGATTTAATTTAACAATTTTATTTTTTTATTTTTTAATGAATTGTTTCCAATTCAAATTATTTAATTTAAGTTCCATTTTCATGGACTTTTGTTTTTTTTTGGAAATTGCCAAATTTCGGTCAAATTCTCATGTTCCCATGTTATTTTTATGTTTCTTTTGTGCGGATCTTGTTGCACTTTGTTATTATTTTGTGGGGTTAGTGGTGTGGATGACCTTCACCCCAAACATACAAAATAGTTCTTGCTCCCACCAATGGTTACCCGTTGCTAGGCAACGTTGGTACTGTAACCACTGGTCACAGGACGTCCAAAGGTGAGTTTCGATATCAGAACTGCTAAGGGTTAGTCCTATGTCGGGTTCAGCGGACTGCCGTTAGAAGGCCTATGTCCGTCTTCTATTTCAGGTCCCTTTATTACTTTCTATTTAATACTTTTCTTTTCTATATTAATTTACACATAGTAACATAATAAACTAAACAATTTTTATTTAATATCGAACAAATCAAATTATCATCAGACGTGAGTTTATTATCTCATTTGGCCACTCCTTGGGCGCGTCTTCGCAATCGCTCGGTTCGACCCGGTCGAGTGTGTGATCTGGGTTTTTTGTTAGTTGATTGGGCTTTTTCTTGGTCGCAATAGGCTAATTGTGCCGGAGCGAATACCAGAGGGTAAGTTACTGCACTTCCTTCCTGGCACGCCGACAGGGCGACTTCCAGCCCTTTGATTTGTGTTCGCTGAGCCTGGTTCAACACTCTTTCCTCTTTCCAGCCCTGCTGTGCGGCAGTGAGGCGCTGGTACAATGCTTTCATTTTTTGAGGTTCTGCCTAGGTGGCTCTCAGCTGTTGTATCTCTCGACTCTGTTGTAGGAGTTGGCGGTGTAGGTGCTGATTTTCTCGTCTAAGTTCTTTCAACTCTTGATGTAATATTTTCGTGGCTTTCATTTCTAAAATTATAATATTTAAATGATTAGTCATTTACAATGTTGATTCAATCCTATTGATCCTCTCTCTTAATTATTTTTACGATGTATTATTGGCTGCGTCTCATGTGTCTCAGTTGGTTGGTGTTAACTCTCTGGTTGGTCAAACAAAAACGTTCTATCTTTTCCTACTATTTATTGTCTATAAAATATTTAGAAATTTATTGCAAAGGGGCAGAAAATTTACATTATTTAGTTACACTAGTATCAAAGTAGTTAATTTATAAACTAAAAATTGAACAACCCGTGAAACATATACATTTATTGTTATCAAAACTAAAACATATCGGTTCAATTCATTTATGGTCATTGAAACGTTCGATTCTCCGATTGTTGTTATTGGAGTTCCACTGGGGATGTCTGCTCGCATACGTATGATCGCCTGTTTGACGGGATCCGAGTCGATTTCGAAGTTTCGACTGAACGAGTTTTTCCGGTAACACCAATTTAGTCGGTGCTGTCATCTGCATCAGCCTCGGGTCGTCTAACTCGAAGGACACTCCATATTCTGGCGGGAATCTATCGGTGCTCGGGATAGCTCCACTTGCGATGTCCCTGTTTATTTCAGCTAGTCGTTGTCTGGCTAACATCGCTTTCCGGTGGTATTTTCTTTCTAGCTCCTCCATCTTTATGGCCGCGAATTCGGCTCGCTGGCGGGCTTCTCGAGCTGGATTGTGGCCCGGCTCGCGTTTAATCGCGATACTTGGTAATTCGATCTCCTCGGCTTGGTATTCTGATCTTCTTGGCCAACTGGAGTCTCCATAGGTGGATAACAGATATCCGTTATCCCACAGCACTTGGCGGTATCGAGCGGCGGATGCGCTCGGAATCTGTAGAGTCACTCGGGAATTGTCACTCCAACTGCCAGCTGTGTCTATATAATCTGAATAGGTAAATGGTCAATTGTGAACTTGTATCAGTAGAATTATTCATGGACAAGGGTACTCCGCGTTATGAGGCTAAGACATGATAGCTACAGGGTTCTATGGGGGTTAATTTTAGTGAAAATTAATGAATGTAAAATCGTGAAAATTACCTCGCTGGCCTTCCCCATTTGTCAAGAAGGTGTCGCTACTCGAGGGGTTCATCTGGTTAGTATTCTTCGTCCGTTTATAATTATGATCGGTGTTCATTGGTCGAGCGTTCATTTTTAAATATTTTTAAGATGGCATTCAAGATTTCGCCAATGCTTTTATAGCCAATGGCCAGGGTTTATGTCGGCATGTTCACTTCAAAGGTCTATTATCTAGTTACATTTTTTATTTAATCAGTTCGATTCAATTCATCGATGATTTTCACTATTTAATTATGATCTTATATTGGTTTATTGGTGGGTAAATAAGTTGTTTCACGTCGCTATTTATTTAGTATCTGTCATCTAATTTTTCTGACTAATGCTTGTGGTCCGTAAATCGTACTCTGTTGACTTGGTCAATAATTTGACGTATGATTCGTGCAAGTATTATTTACTAAGATCTGCATCTCAATCATATTTATTCATCGTTGATCTTCCAAGATGGATTTAATTTTTGGCGTTATATTCAGTTCACATATTTGGATTTCTACTATCTCAACGTTGGATGAATATCTCTCTAGGTTGTTCGACTAGCCGATTGGTGACGGATAATTCTCTGGTCGATGGTCGTGAACCGTACTATAAAATGGTTTAGTTTTTATTTATCTCCGTTTAGTCATTTATCCTTATTATGGTGTTCGATTATTCTTGGCTGCTTCGGACAATTAATCGTATTATGATGATCATCAGTTTATCTCGTCATAAGTTGGTTAATACATTTGCGCCTTGTTTGATTTATTATTATTATTTTATTGCCATTTTGTCATTATTGATAGTTTAATTATATCATTTAACTTATTCAATCATCAAATCACCCTTTGGTCAGGTAATCATACCTTTACCCTTCCATCTAATTCATCGATCATTTTCGAGCGGTTAACGGATCTATTAGTTACTTCTACTCTATCAATTTAGCCAGGTTCGATCCTTTTAACTATTTCTATGGTTTCGTATTCATGAACGCTATTATGTTGGCTTATCGGGGGATGATTTAATCGTCGATTTTTCGTAAAAAATTACTTTACTTTTTTATTTAAATAGTTCGATTATTAATTTTATTACCTCGTTAACCACGTCGGGGTAACTTTGCTAAATTTATTCTTTTATATTTTGGTCGTAAAGTCAGTTAGGATTCCCTCATTTTATTTAGATTAATTTATTTACGTCGTTTCAAATTTTAAGTCCTAAGTTTTATTACGTTATGTCAAATTAATCGCAATTTAGTTGTTAAATTTATCTGCATCGCATCGGTTTCAAGTGCCCACTACCCGAGCCTTAATTTTAGTCCTAAGGTTCTTGTGTTCATATTAGATTTTACGAGTGCCCACTGGACTACTCGGTGTTATCATTTTAGCCGATGTATAATTCAATATTTAGGTCGATTTTACGGGAGATGGGTGAAAGAGATCCAGCCAAAAGACTAGCTCTCAATCTTCCCACCGCCCCTATAATGGGTAGAATATTTACGTTCGAGATCCGTTGTTACGCACAACAGAGCTCTCACGGGCACACACTATAGGCGGAGAAACCGCACTTACACAGTGTGACTAGTTGTGTTATGATTTTACTTTCTTGTGTGATGTATGGCTGTGGGCCAGAAAAATTTAGACTCATAAAGTTGAGGATTCGTTTTTTCATAATACATATATTTGTTGAAACAATTTCATCATTGTTCGTTCATAGTTCATACATATCAACATACGACAAGAGGTTCCCACACATACGATCAAGTAGAGCTTACATTAAGTTACTTGATTTCGCAGTATGAAAACAGTTATCGAGAGTTGCTCCTTTGAATAAAATTGCTCTTGCAAAAAGTAATTTATTCAATGAGTGAAAAGCATAAGCATTAAAACTTTGTGAAAATGGATTGGTATTTATACCTGTTCTGTGACCCTAACCTTGTGTGTTATTTTTTATGCGTTAAAAAAAATTTGACCTTGCCATTATGTGTCTAATTTATTGTTATTTTCCGATTTCTTTTACAATTTACTCATTAATTTTTAATTTCAATCATTTCTGATTAAAATTATTTTATTTTGTTCGACTTATTCATGGACTCTTTTAATTTTTTGTAAATTGTCACTTTTTCGGTCAAATCTTTTGTTATCATGTTATTTCTATGCCAATTCGTGCATATCTTGGTGCGTTTGTTAATATTTTAATTTAATTTTTTGTTTTCTATTTTATATGTTAAATTATGTGTTTTTCTCGCATTTTTAGGTGTTTATTAGGTGTTTATGGGTCTGATTTTAAAACGTGCGTGTTATGTGTGCGTGCTGTTTCCAATCCATTTAAACAAAAGCTTGTACTGGCCCAACAATTTTAATTTACTTTTATGTTTTTCAATTTTATATTTAATTAGTTTTTATCTCGTATTTTAGCATGGTTAATTGATGTTTTATGGGTCTGCTTTTAAATCTGTGTGTTGTTTTTGCTTGCTGTTATCGATTCATTAAAACAAAATCGTGTCCTGGCCCAACAATAGGGATAAGGGTAAGAGAGATACTGTGTGGAAATTTAACGTAACGAAGAGTTTGCAGGCCATAGGAAAACCATTAATATGGACAACGACAAGAAGGACTATGGGAATAGACATAATGATAATTGATACAACAGTATAGATTAACATTCGAATGAGATAAGAGAAGAATGGGACCTTAAAATCGAAATCTAGCACAGGCCTTCTATCGGCAGCTCGTTGGACCCATGGATCGTTCGTTCAATTATAGTGTTGGGCCAGAACGTAAACGGCCTTGAGGAATGTTTAAATGGATCAGTAAACAACACACGCAAATATAACATGCAAATTTAAATAAACCTATTGAAACATCAATTAAACCCTATCAAATATGAGAAAAAAGAGAATTAAATATAAATTAATAAACATAAAAATAAATTAAAATAATAACAAAACGCACCAAGATTCGCACGATACAAACACAAACATAACAAGAAAACACAACAAATTCGACGAAATCGAAAAATTAATAAAAGTTCATGAAAATGAAACTTAAATCAAAAAATTTGAATTAGTAATAATTCAATAAAAATTCTAAAGGAAAAATTATTAAAATAAATCAAAAAATAATAAAATTAAAGAATAGAATTCACTAGAAAATAACAAGGTCGAATTTTGTTTTACTGCATCAAATTTAACATGCGAGGTTAGGGACAGAAAATAGGTATAAATACTGATCCATTTTCACATTAAAAACACCATTAGTAAAACGAAGACTGTTTTTCAAACTATTTCGAATTTTGATTAAAAATCTATTATTTTTAAGTGAGAATTTGTTTATTTGGAACTCTCTCTCCACATCACATCCTCGCAACCTCGGTAGACCTCTGCTTGGACGTCGGCGTGGGGGGAGATGTATTTTTATGAAATTTTGATTGAATGGGTCAGGTAATTCTGTATTTTATTTTTAATCGATATTGATTTATATTTATGATGTTTAAAATTTTTGTTTTCTTAAAATTAAACATTTGTCGAAATTTTTCCGGCCCACAGCCAACACCTATCGCAAGTAAATAAAATCTACACACAAGTTAGATTCGTGTAAGTGCGTGGAACATCGCCAATGATCTGTGCCCGTGAAGACCCGGCGTGCGGAACGCAGAGTTGGAACGTCAATACTATCCGTATAGATGAAACGAGAAATAAGGAAGAAGTCTCTTGGCTGCTTCCTCGTTTCTCATTTCTGTAAAATCGACCTAAAATCATGCTACACACGGCTCAAAATCATCACACCGAGTAGTCCAGTGGGCACTCAGTAAATATAATGTAAACACAATATGCGCTTAAGGCCTATTAAAGGGGAATGGTACGGGGAATAAATTAAATGGAAATCGTTGTTATAACTAATTTGGATTAATATTTTGAAATAAATTAAATTTACATTTCGAAGAAATTAGTAGTGATCAGTCAATAAGTAAATCAGTGATTTAATTAAAAGTAAAGTAGCTATGGTTTGAAAATAAAGAAAGATTAAAGTAATTCATTAAATCATTATAATTAAAAGTAGGGTTTTTATTGAGTAAAATTACGTAATCCATTAAATTAATTTATTGTAAATTATTGATTATCAGTAAATGAATTTTGAGTAAAACTATCATCAATTAAAAATCAGTAATTAAAAATAAGTATTAAGCAAAATTAATGTATTTAATCAACAAAATTTTCTTTAATATAATGGTAGATTTAAACTAATTAACCTAAATTCCTCGATTTACAATAAATCAACCCAAATGTTGTGTAACTGTGAATTAGGATTCGGACCAACTCCCCTAACATTGAACGATCATATGATTGATTTCATCTCTAAAGTAGTCATAACTGGAAACTCCTTGGTAATTCGCATAAATATAGTAAACGATTACTTTAATATATTAAAAAACGAAAGAAAAATCATATAAAATTTATTTCAATAAATTAAAACTATTCGCTTACTCAAATTTAACATAAAATAATGCAAATGAAATCCATGAGATAAGCAGATTAACTTGATATTAACAATGAGATTCCAGCAGAAGTTGAACAAATTTTCAATATTAAGCATGAGAATGAGATGAATAAATCCAACGAGAACATTTGGCGACGAAGAAAATCCCTTAAAATGTGTACTAAAATAAAGTAATTAAATATAATAAATTACCGAATGACCCGATAGCAACTTTCTAACAAAACCATTGATCATCAATAAGAAAATCCATTGACCAAAAAATTCCGAGATATAATAGAATAGCCCGAATTCCTAAAATCACTGTATTATAACAAAGGTTGATCTATGAAACTCACTGAATAGTCCACGATCGCGATTTGAAAAGTTCATTCACCTGAAATAAATGTTGTAAATTACCAGTTGAGAAATAAACACTCTTACTCGTCGACATTTCCGGCGATATAAACATCCGCTACCGTAGCCGAGTTATAAGTGGCATGCACTTCCTGCCTGTCTGATTTTCAACTGTACATTTTCTTTATAATTAACGTTGACAATAGACCATATATCATTTTCGTTATCAAATTATGTATTCGCCGAACATTCCGGACGAGGACTTAGAGTTGCGATCTCCAAACGTTACAGAAGCTCCTTCAGGTAAATTTTCATTTAAATTCCATAACAAAGTTATATTAATATTTGAGCCACAGGAATAATCTAGAATCAACTCCATAGCATTAGTAAGTAAACTCTCCGGATTGACGGCCGTGAATCAATAAGTCATATCTATTGACGAATCTTAGTGTTCTCACACCCGAAGAACTTCCAAAAATCCTGTCGTTCCACCATTAAGCACGACAAATCAATTCTTGAGTACACACCCTCGTCAACTCCCTTAGGCCAACAGCGTCACAAGTATTTAATTAGAAAGTTCTGAGAAAAAATTTCGCCCTGATCGCATTCGAAATCGTCAACGGTTCATTTCGGGAGAAACGAATTTCTCGGATAGTTATATGCGGAAATAACGATACTGGCTTGGCAATTCGTCTCAAATATTTTCTTTCAAATCTGTCAGTTGAGTCGTAGTTTTCCCCATTGCTATTATTTTTCCGTCGACCCAGGTACTTTAATGATCAATGGATCAGACACTACGTATGAATTTGTAACTTTTGTAACGGATTTGTTTTTCAAATAATTAAAGGATAATTGTTAAAATCATTTTAGTTGGAATGTTTAATTATCAAGTCATTATTTCATAAATGTTAATTCACTTAATTCAGTCCTATTCAAGATTTAATAAATATCCAAACGACACTCGGAAAGGTTTTCTTACAGCATTTATTCATTGATTTTATTTTGTATTAATACTTAAATATGTATCTAACCTAATATTATGACGAATAAGCCATTGATACGAAAAATAAGATACGGCCGGAAACGAATTGTGATTTTCATTTAACATCTGTAAAGATTTCTCGAACAGACCCTTATGCCAAGAGAACGCGCAACCCAGTAGCCGGGAGGTATCGTTCTTCCTTTTTTCCAATACATTGCCGGACCAGCTAGTAAAAAACGCGTTCCACTTCGAGTTCCGTGAGTTGTAGCACATTTGAAATTAAGATAATCCAGTTTTCTTAAAAACGACGAGAAATGTTATCTAATTGCGTACCCCAGATCACGGAGTAAAAACAATTTTTCCATTCAGGACAAACTGGAGCTATGGTTGAACTCCCTGCTCACGTCGTGGAACAATGGAGGCAGGCATGGAATCGGGTGTATCAAGAGCGATACCCTGACGTGCCCGAAGAAGACAAGCAAGAAGACGTATCACCGGAGGAGTTTATGAGACAGTTCCGGAAGCTGTCTGACGAGCCAAACCCATCCCAGGACATCCTGACTCAGGCCCAAGAGCTCCTGGGGGGCCTCCTCCAACACCAGCGCCAAGTCGAGGCAGCTGTGGTACGAGCAACGGAATACCTGGCCAACGTCAAAGATGACCTGGTGGCAGGACGTCTGGCCAGTAGATACCCACCTTCACCGAGACCAGTCCGGAACCTCAAGAGATCAGTGTTCGTGATCCCTGGTTATTCCCCAGAAGAAGGGATCAAGCGATTCTTCGCAGACGATTGTTCACCGTAATAAGGACAATTAATGATTTGAACATTTTGTTATTTGGTATAATATTAGTATCATAGATCTAAAAATTCTTCCTCTTCTTTTATTATTATTGTAGTTTTCATTTCATAAATATGTTTAAGTTTAAATATACTTATCATTATAACAGTCATCATAACATTCAACCCTTATTATTCTAGAAATGGACCCTGTAAAGTTGCTCCAAAATGAATTAACCCATGCGAGACAGGCCAATAAGAAACTCCATGACCAACTTGTTCAATTAGTTCGAGAAACGCAGCAAATTAAAGCGACGTGGATCGAGCCCACGAGAATCAAACGACTGTACCAAAACTAACCGCGGCCCAGAAGGGATGGGCAGAAGAAAAACAGTTAGTACAGGGCCTAAAAACTCAAATCAGGGGGCTGGAGGTAGCCTTATCCGCCTGTCAGGAGGGAGCAGCGGTGACCTACCCTCTAGTCTTCGCCCCTGCTCAATTGGCCTATCGCGAAGCGAACTCTACTTCATCTGCAACCTTAACTACTCCAATTGCCCCGTCAACAGCCAGTCGTCGACCTGGACGTAAGGAGCGGGCTAAGCGCCGAGCCGCTCGATCTTCCAATCCGTCGGAAATCGTATAATCCATGTGTTTCATAGATAAATAAATCATCATCTATATATATTGTGGTTTCCGTTTACATTTTATTGTCTTTATATCATCTTGAGGTTTGAAGCAACATGGTAGACAGGTTAAATAAGCAGTACCACCCATTTCATTGTTAAACGAATGTCGGAAAACAATTAGATAAACGATAGAAACTAAAACGTAAGGGGACCAAATAATTTTAAAGCGAGCACCGGTCTTCTTTCGACAGCTCGTGAACCCGAGGATTGTCCGAGCAATTACAGTACTAGTGATAATACTCAATTTTTGCGGATAATCCACCACTTGAACACATTACCAACGTTGCCTAGCAACGGGTGCCAAGTGGCCGCTAGAATCATTTTGTATGGCGTTACTGGGACAACCACAGGCTAACTCAAGCAAACAACGAAACCCTGTAACCCACCATACAATAGCATTAGCAATAGCGCTCACTTTTTGCGGACGATCCACCCACTCGAACACAGTTCCAACGTTGCTTAGCAACGGGTGCTGAGTGGTAAGCGAAAGATATTTGTATGGGGTTGTCTGGGTAACAGCCATATAGTTTCAAAATATCAACATCCAGAAACCCACCAGTAGTAAATAACTTTAATAGCTGAAGTTGTCCGTTATATAATAATTTTATAATGAAGAATACTCTATTTAAAAAATTTTTTTCTATTTTATTTTTATGTTTTTGATAATTCGATATATTTTTGATGAAAATTCAAAATACTAAAATATATTGTATTCATTGTTTAGATATTCTAAATTCATTATGTTGCTTCTTAACGATTGTTTATTGTTTCATTTTTCGAAATATAAATTTTAAATTAAATTATGCAATTATTGTCTGAATATAAATTTAATTTAAAACAAAATATTTTACCTGGAAGAGTTGCGATCGGAAAATTTAATTCTTCTTCAACATACTTAGTCGCTGCTCTAACGGGAGGAAAAGTAAATTTAAATAAGTTTACAGGTGAATTAACTGTTTTTCAAGGTTCTTGTTACAAACCTTTGGAGTGTAGCTGATAATGCAATTTCCAAAGACATCCCTTCCAATATACTGAATATTAATCAAACTATATTATCGCTAAAAACTGGACATTTTAATAAATTATCTCATGATAAAGATTTAATTTTTGTCGGAACTAGTTCAAGTCTTCTAGTTTATGATGTTGAAAATAACTCTGATGTGTTTTATAAAGAAGTAAATTTTAATTTTATTAAATTGATTGGAATTTTATATTGATAATGTTAATAAAGATAGCTGATGGCGTCTCATGTTGTGAAGTAGGTAAATTGGGTAAATGCGATGATAATGTCGTTGTGATTGGTGGCAGTTGCTCATTAGCCGCATTTGATTATGCTGGAGATGAGGTGTTGTGGTCTGTAACTGGAGATAATGTCACTTCACTGGCAATTGTTGATGTCCAAAATAAAGGCTATAATGAATTGATAGTCGGATCTGAGGATTTTGAAATTCGAGTTTTCCACGAAGATGATATTATTAATGAAATGACTGAAACTGAGGTTAAGAGTTTCGATAATCATTAATACGTATTAATAGCGGTCAATTTGTAGACAGTTACAAACCTTTGCGCCTTAGGAGGGTCAATGTTTGGATACGGGCTAGCTAATGGCACCGTCGGTGTTTATGATAGATACAATCGATTGTGGCGGATTAAGGTTGTGACTTAGATAGTAATAAATTATCAATTATCTGATTTGGATCTAGTCGAAAAGTATTCCAGTCGTCATTTTAGGATTTGACATAAATGATGATGGAGTGATAGAGTTAATTACTGGCTGGAGCAATGGCAAAGTGGGATATTTTCATGCTTTGGTCTTATTTATTTTAAGCCATCTCAAAGATTGATGTGCGCAGAATCGATTCGGGAGAAGTCCTATTCAAGGATCACATGAAATGTTCAATAGCTGGAATTGATTGCGTAATTTATTTATATTGATGTGACAATTGATTGGTTGCCAGGTTTCTCATCCGCAATATTCCGGTCAATTATTGCTGGTCTGTTCGAATGATGGAGAAGGTGTGTAAATGTATTATTTTATTCTTTTTCTTTACGGATGAGGAATTCTAATCCTAAATGGATATTGATTTTATGGTTAATTAATTTTATCAGCAACGTCTCACAAGTTATACGCTACCAACTGTTTTTAAACTCTCAATCAACATATTAAATTGGAAATATTCATCTTCATATTATGGTCAATAATGTAAATATTTCCATTCAATAATTGCTCTCGAACTTCTGTCAAGAAATTATATGTAGCATTCTATCTTTTGCAAATGGTGATTAAAAATGTAGGCCCCTGTTGACTGGTTAAGGAGTGCCCATTAATGAGGTCCCCTAAAAAAGGTGGAAGGGGTCTTCACAAAATGGACAAATGGGATCAAAAATTGTTTATTTTTTGTGGGACATCCTTAATGGATACTCCCTTATATCTTTTTGTAATTGAATTTTGGCGTCATCTCATTCTATGACATCTCTAAAAAATTGTGGTATTCAATTTCTATAATCTTTATAGAATATAATTCAAAGTGAGACTACCAAAAATTAATTTAAAATCTATCGAGATCACTGGAAACATCGAAAATTATATAATTATCAATATTAACCAGAAAAAAACTTTCTCTTCAAAATCCAGAAATTTTATTAGAAAATATTAAAATTTGAATTTTTATGTTTTAATTAGCGTGCTAAAATTTCAAATATTTAAAGAACACACAAATACTCTTAAAATAATTTAATTTTCAATACCAACAAAAGTTCAAACAATTTTTATTGATTTTTAAAAATGCTTTTAAATTGTGCCAAATATCGACAATATTTTGGGGGAAATAAATTTTTTATCAAAATCCCAAAAAATTTGCTTTGACGAGAATTACATTATTGTTTATATCAGCGCTGTACCATGACAGGTGGAACAAATGCAATCGCACTTGGCGCCCGATGTTCCATGGACTCCCAAATTCGTAAATTGTTTCCTTCTATCTGGTAAAATATTCGGCCTAACCGAAAAATATTAAACTTCATAAGAAATTTTAAAATTGAAGAATATATTCATTATTAATTAAAAAGGCCGGAAAGATTTTATGAAAGCGGGGTACAAAATGAGCAAAACAGACCCGGAAAGCACTAACAAAAAACTTCCCCACAATAAAAGCAAGAAAAATTGCATTATAATATCTTTATTTTGTTGGTTTTTTAATAAAATTTATCTTCAAAATTACTTCTTTTCTTATTTTTCTGCACAGGACCGTCAAAGGTTCCCACATAGCGCTGGTTTGCATTTTCATTTTTTTGGACCAAAATCAAGATCAAATAATAAAAGAATTCTATAGAACATCGTCGGCATAGTTATAGAATAAACTTGTCTTATTCTTTATCTGGCATTGCAGATTCATGCATAGATAATTTAACGAATCATAAGCTCTACCATGACGGACTGTAAAAGGCGAAACATTTGATATAATTCATATGCCTCTGAACTGATTATATCATTAAATTTATCATTGTCTAGTGCGAATATACAAAAAGGTAACCGCAACTAACAACTCATATTCTGGTGGTGTCATTAGCCAGGATTATATTTATGAGCTGAATTTAAAAAAGCAAGTAAATATAATAATACTAATAATGTCTGTCGTTACGAATTTTTAATAAAGAATTTACTAATGGAACTAAAGACATATGAAAATTCCACTTCAATTTCTCAACATCCCGATGCTTCGTACGTTATGGCGATCCCAGTGAGACTTTGGAATTTATGCTAATTAATTTTTATTCTATTTCCACAGACAGATACTTCCGTCAATTTCACAATGCAATTGGTAAATACCCAAAATAAGGTTTGCTTCATTTCAATTGGGTACGCTTCATTGATTTTGTCCAAAAAATTCAGCAGGGTGTTGAACTTTTATTTGAAACAAATAATGGTGAAATTTATCTCATTTTCACTCCGCATTTATCACTCGTACTTTTTAGATGTTCTCGTGAGATGCGTCATGATTTTTGCCGAAGGCATCTTTGAAGGAGAAAGTCATGTTGTGTAAGTTTGTAGATACGCATTACAATACGCACTTAATATAATTATTGTAGTCACCCACCAATCCATAAACTATCAACCAGGCTTCCTGTTACCATTGGTCCTCCAAAGGATGTCGCAGTTGATCTTCATATGAAAGTCATTGTTGGTTACAAAACTGGGTTAATTTAACTGATTTTTAAAAATAGTCTATAATAAAATAATAATAATAATAATAATAATAATTATAATTATAATAATAATAATAATTATAATAAATAATTATAATAAATAATAATAATAATAATTAATATATAATAATAATAATGAATAAATATTTTGCCACTTATAAAGAAATCACAGGTCGAAAACTAAAAAACTCCTTATAAAAAAAATAATAATTTTTTATAATAATAATAATTAATAATAATTATAATAATAATAATTAATATATAATAATAATAATAATAAATAATTATAATAAATAATAATAATAATAATTATAATAAATAATTATAATAAATAATAATAATTAATATATAATAATAATTAATAATAATAATAATAATAATAATAATTAATATATAATAATAATAATGAATAAATAATTATAATAAATAATAATTATTATTATAATAAATAATAATAATAATAATTAATATATAATAATAATAAATAATAATAATTATTATAATAAATATTTTGTCACTTATAAAGAAATCACAGCTGGAAAACTAAAAAACTCCTTATAAAAATAATAATAATTTTTTATAATAATAATAATAATAATTAATAATAATAAATAATAAAATTAATATTAATAAAAGTCTGCAATTTTTCATCTAATAACCTAATTGTGGTTCTGATGATCTTTTTTATTTTTTAAAACTTTTATTTCTTCTGGCAACTCTTTAACAATTATGCACTGGACACGCTCGTCACTTGATGCCCAAATTAATCGATACTAATTCCTCCATTTTCAGCAAATCAAGTAAATAAACGTTCACAAGTCCGCCAAAGTTGAAATCTCCTGCTTGGAGAATGTCCAGAGTCATAAATTTATTTAATAAGCAACCTTTCATTCGTCCTATAATTCATAAACTACATAATCTTCATTTGAGATTAACAATAGCAGCACGAACTCCAACGCCTTTAACACTAGTTGGTTCATCACCAGCAGCTCAAAATTTCCGGAAATGGCTCAGGTCGCACAGCGATCGCTTCTCATAAAAAAGAAATGAGCTGGAGAATTCTAGTTTATTAAAACTAATACCAAAAGAATATTTGAATTAAATTAATTAATTCGCAATTGCAAAATTCATTATATTTATAATTTATGCTTTGCTTTGTCAGAAACCAATTCCATATATTTGAGATGATTCGATCGTTGCCTAAATTTTCTATGTATCAATACGTTGCGGAAGGTCAACCATTCAAGAAACCAACGGGCTATGTTCAATTTCAAGTACAAGAAAGACTGCATAGAGTAAGCCAGTTATTATTCCCCATAATTTACCACAGCACTTAGTGGAACACATAAAATCTTTCCTTGTTCTGTAATATTTCAAATTAATATCAAATAGGAATATCCTAATTTCAATTTAGAAGGATTTTATAGTTGTAATTTCTTTCTGCAACTTCTTATTATAATCATAAATATTAAGAATAAGTTGTTAAATGCTTGTTTAGGAGATTCAAATAATTATTCAGGTGATTTTTGACAAATAAGAAAAAACTTTACTACAATAATAATAATAATTATAATTATTATTATTATTTTTATTGTTATTATTATTATTTATTATTATTATTATTATTATTATTATTATTATTTATTATTATTATTATTTATTATTATTTATTATTATTATTATTTTTATTATTATTGTTTATTATTATTATTTTTATTATTATTATTATTATTATTATTATTTAATATTATTATTATTATTTATTATTATTTATTATTATTATTATTATTATTTATTATTATTATTATTTATTATTATTATTATTTTTATTGTTATTATTTATTATTATTATTATTATTTATTATATTATTATTTATTATTATTTATTATTATTATTATTATTATTATTATTATTATTATTTATTTTATTATTATTATTTATTATTATTATTATTATTATTATTATTTATTATTATTATTTATTATTATTATTATTTATTATTATTTATTATTATTATTATTTTTATTATTATTGTTTATTATTATTATTTTTATTATTATTATTATTATTATTATTATTATTTAATATTATTATTATTATTTATTATTATTTATTATTATTATTATTATTATTTTATTATTATTATTATTTATTATTATTATTATTTTTATTGTTATTATTTATTATTATTTATTATTATTTATTATTATTTATTATTATTATTATTATTATTATTATTATTATTATTATTATTATTATTATTATTATTTATTATTATTATTATTATTATTATTATTATTATTATATTATTATTATTATTATTTTTATTATTATTATTATCATTATCATTATTTTTTGTTATTATTATTATCATTTATTTTTATCAAAACTTGAAATTTAAATTTCTATGAAGAAAAGATAAAAAAGGATTTTCGGTACAAAAATTATAAGGAAATATAGAAAGTTACTTTTCAATAGCAGTCCTTGCGTAGCTTCCTACCCCATGAGTTTTCCAGTGTTTTGTCTCATTATTTCTATGCTTCAAATGCCTTTAATGTTGGAAAAGAGTTATTCATTGAACGAATATATCATAGTGTATCTGTGGTAATGATTGAATCCCTATTATTATGTCCCCAAAACTTCGATGGAGCTGGATTTAATTTCTTTTCATAAAACAAATAGGAAATGAGTTCAAAAATGTATAAATTCACAATTCTTATTTTATAATCAATCAGTTATTTATTGTTTGCCGTAGACTAAAATGACCATACGTCCCTGATTTGAGTTGTTTGTGCCGAAAAGTGTCCCCCATTAGACATGTAATGCTTTTAACATTTTCAGAAATTTCCAGCTTCCGCTACTTCTTATTAAATATCGCTTTCCTATTTAGCAGCAACAAATGTGGTATCAATTCATTTGTAGTAAAAAATTTATTTTGTTTAATTAATTTACTAGAAATCGATTTTATTCTCAATTTTTATAGTAATTAATGCATTATATTAACGCATGAATAAATACTCTCAGAAAATAATGTCAGATAATGTGTTAAGCGTTTTTTTAAAAAAATTTATTGTAACATATCTCGCATTCCAATAAATAATACCAATAAATAAAACCATAGATAATAATTTTTAATTTTCTATTAAAATCGATGAAAGCCATGTGCAGGATAATGTGAACAATTAATATTAATTCATTCCCCGGTAATTATACGGTATAGTATTTTGTTGTTTATTATATTTGCGATTCTCCTAAATTTATAATAACTGTTTTGATAGTTCATCTTGTGGGTTAATCAAAATTTCCTTTTGGAAAAAGAAATTGAACTGAAATCCAAAGATCAAACTGAATTGTTACTAAGATTTGTGTCAGTGCGAGAGAACATAGAATTAGAAATAAATATCAATAGCAAGACAAATCAGGTCTGATTGTATTGGAGTTGTATAGAAATGTATCTGAATATCTATATCTATATATTTGTGCGGATCTAGGTGATAGTATCAACGGAAAACATAGAATTTGCTGGAAATATCGTCCAAAGTCTATGCGAATACCTGAATGTGGAAGATCTGTCAAGTGTCTGCAATTTCCCGACTGAATTCAATCACCTG
Organism: Schmidtea mediterranea; assembly: GCA_022537955.1. Classification (NCBI taxonomy): domain Eukaryota; kingdom Metazoa; phylum Platyhelminthes; order Tricladida; family Dugesiidae; genus Schmidtea; species Schmidtea mediterranea. The sequence continues at coordinate 261,155,141 of CM039679.1, forward strand.
AATGATGTCATCTCGAAAATTGATGGTATTCAAGCCAGCCATCAACGAATGACCAGTGACATTGCTGACAGCTCAAATATTATTAAAAATTTCATTGTCAGAGCTGAGGATTGTCGGCTTATGCGTCACATGTAAGTCCATTTCATCAAGTCACGCTTGTTTAATGTAATTCACTGCACTCTCTTTCTGACAGATTTTAATGTCGGGCTTAGGAGATTATAATTGTGTTTGTATTATTGATTCTATGCCTAAAATATGACGTCAGTCAGTGGTTATTGATCTAATGTGTGATCTGGGATTAATTTTCTGTTCATACTAGAAATATTATAATTATAATCAATAAAATAAATAATGTTACTAAACATAATTTAATGATGAATGCAAATATTTAAAGAAATCTTCAGTAAAAACACTTTGGAGTTGATGAGTATTTTATAGGTGCCGTATTTGTAACTCTTGTGTTTTCTGAAACATCTGAGCCCTCGCAGACAGGTTTTGACATAAGTTGTCGTATCTATAGTAGTTACAGGTTTCCTCAATATTTCTATGCTCATCGGACTAGATAAATTTGTCACCAACAATTTGTTTCTCTCATTAGGAACAATATCGATCATTTTATTGAAGTATTAGCACTACTAGCATCTTGATTATTATTATTTTCCTCTTAAAGTTTCAGTATTGTTCGCCACCAGGATGTGCTACATATGACGACTGTATAATGCACTTTTTATCTCGAATCAAGTCAGTATTTATAACTTAATTGCTTTCAATTGTTTTTGCGGGCTGTACAGAATCTTACAAATCAGCCCGTTCCAAATCCCATATCGTAGTTAACCTTTCTGTCTAGGATGAAATATTCATTATTTTTTATGTATAATCTACACGATTTCTGCCTTGTATCAATGAACTGTTGAGGAATACAAGCGGATCAAATGTTGTCATCGTTTCAATAAAATATTGAAGGAATTCTTATTTTTATACCTGCAATTTATGGATAAGAATTATCAAATGCGAATTTCATTAATTTTTACATTATTGTCTGACAATGGATGGAGTATGTTGACAATTGTTATAGCAAATATTGACTTTGTGGATAAGATAACTGTATTTCAATACAACTATATTCAGGCCAGGAATGAACAAATGCTACTCGGAGTTGCTTACTCTAAATCGGGAGCTAATCAACAGATACCGAATACGATGCAACAATCACCAAGAACTTCTCAATTACTTGAAATTCATAAATTCCTTTATTCAACAAGGAGGTAATCTCAGAGGTGAGACAGTGATACATTTTAGCATAGGTTGATATGATTGCTTTCAGTTGGAAGATATCGTACGCAAGTCGTAGCAAGTTGTCGTCAAGCGGTAAAAGATAACCATCTGAATAAGATCGATAGACTTATAAAAACTGGCACTGACTAAATCATGGATTCCGGGACCTGCCGCATTTAGACTTATTTCTTATGTTCAAATATATATTTTTTTAAATTTAAAACATTTTACTCTGAAATTTCTATTTTATATATTTGACATTGAATTCAAATTATTCCCAAAAATTTTTTCCTAACTAAGAATATTGGTTTATAATAAATTGCGTCATTTTATAATAAAATTAATATTTTATTTAATACAGTATTAAAAATTAAAAGGGAATTTATTTCTAAAACAATCCAAACTCCATTGCTGCAGTTAAAAAAAAATATATTAATTAGATTTCTGTAAAATTTTTGTTCTGCTGCCAAATACTGAAAAATATCACAAAATAAATCAGTAAAAGACACAATACGATGAGTACAAATGGTAACAGATAATCCTATAAAATAATAATTAATTACAAATATATATTTCAATACTTTAAAATATGATGAAGTTTTTCTATTATCAGAAATTTCTTTTTGAGCTTTTATAGTTTTCTGATTTCTTTTAAAATTTGACAGTCCTTTCAAGATTTCAATTCATTAATTATAAAATTAAAAATTTACCAATATGACGACGATATGTGTCAATGGGACCTCCTGACTTATCATAAAAATTTTTACCCATACTCAAATTATTAATTTAGAAAGTTTCATTTTGAAAGATTTGAAAATAATAACGTAGCAAACATAATATTTAAACACTTTATGCTTCTTTTTCCATTATTTTATTAGATCTATTTAATTAAATGTAGGTTTATGAAATTAATAAAATGATGATTTTGTAAAAGATAAATAAAAAATAATGAGAAATGTATAAAAATTAATGTAAAAATAACAACTTAAAATTCATAAATAAAACATACCTTAAGGTCTACATCCATTGACGAAATAAACGAAGATGCATGATGGTGCTCGAACATCATCGAAAATAGAAAGGATTCAATAAATGAGAATTAGTTAAATTAGAAGAATACTTCGAATAATTGTACTGGTGGATTTCTGGGACTTGATATTTCGAAACTATATGGTTGTTACCCAGACAACCCCATACAAATATTTTTCGATTACCACTCGGCACCCGTTGCTAAGCAATGTTGGAACTGTGTTCGAGTGAATGGATCGTCCGCAAAAAGTGAGCGCTATTACTAATGCTGTGGTGGGTTACAGGGTTTCAAATCTTGCTTATCTTCCTGGCGACCCTAGTAACGCCATACAAAATGATACTTACCCACTTGGCACCCGTTGCTAGGCAACGTTGGTAATGTGTTCAAGTGGTGGATTGTCCGCAAAAATTGAGTACCATGGGCTAGTACTGTAGTTGCTCGGACAACCCTCGGGTTCACGAGCTGTCGATAGAAGACCTATGCTCGCTTTGCTCTGTCCCTCGTAATTATCCTTGATTAGTGCTTAATTGACTATGGAACGAATTGGCGGTGTTGGTGTACGGTTATATTAAAATAATAATAATTCAACTACACTGAAAACTAATTTATTCGATTTATGTACAACTGTTACTGCTGGGTGTGTTGGAGTTGAGTTGCGCGACGTCGGGCACGCTCCTTACGTCCCGGTCGACGACTGCTGGTTGTAGTGTTGGATTTCTCTGCTGGCTTGGTAGCTGTCTGCGGCACTTGAGTGGGGGCGAAGATGAGCGGGTAAGTTACCGCTTCACCTTCCCGGCATACCGCTAAGGCCACTTCGAGTCCCCGAATCTGCGTACGCAGACTCCGATTTAGCTGGCGTTCTTCGGCCCAGCCCCTTTGAGCTGCGGTGAGTCGTTGGTAAAGGATTTTTGTTCGTTTGGAGTCTAAGCAAGTCGCCTTGATCTGCTGCATCTCGCGAGTTAGTTGCAGGACCTGACTAAGTAACTCGGCATTCGCCTGCCTCGCGCGATCTAATTCCGTCTGCAGGATCCGTAGAGGGGACATTACTGAAATTAAATGGGTTGTTACACGTCGATTTAAAATTGAGCTAGGTGTTTAAATTTATCCAAACAAATCAATAGTTCATTTTCGATTAGGAAAAAAAACGCATTTCTAATTATAATTATCATCCAATCAATACAGCAAGATGTCTGTTAGTCATTCGTCCGGGCAATACCGTTCTAGCCTTTTCTTGAGGGCTTCCACTGTGTAGGGTCGCCTAGTATCCCGAACCGGACGAGGTGGATGGGCGACGGCGATCCGCCCGGCAAGGATGTCATCCAGCACGTTTGCAAGGTACATCCTTGCCTTGACTACTTGCAAGTCCACCTGCTCCTGCACCCGCTCCCACTGGGTGAGGAGGTCCTGCGCGTTGGCGAATATTTTGGCAGCTGGGTACTGCTGTCGGTTGAGTTCCTCATGGTCGTTATTTAGATCAGGTGCCCTCCGAATGGCAGGGTACGGCCATTGCCGACGAATTTTCCCGATTGCCCCTGTCCTCCTGGGCGACTCCTTCCTAGATGGCGTGATGGTTGATCTGGTGTCTGTCCAATCTAGTGGCATGTTTGACTGAAAGTAATGTAGTATGATCAATTACTGGCTTGTGATAATGGCAGAAACAAAACGGATCACCTAACTTAGGTGCGTGATTTATTATTTGATTCTCTAATGGCTAGGGAATGGCTGTTGGGCTTTCATACTGTTTAATATTATGTTGTTGGGATGAGTAGGAACCGGCGTTCGATCACGTATTGTCATTTGTCGATGTTGAGCGGAACCTATCGTTAGATCTATATTAGGATTAACGTTAACATTAGGGTTAGGAGTCACGGAGGGGTTTCTGGTACTCGTTAACCCTTTGCGCCCTCAAAGTATCTGATTTGATCGACCTTTCTTATTCAGATGAGTTTGATCATGCATCCCTCATAATTAACAAAAAATTGTTTTCCATGTGTACCTTATCGTTGAGCTACTAGACTAACTAATAAATGTGATATCAATTAAAATACCAATGGGCTAATAGATTAAATAATAAATGGGATATTAATTGAAAATATCAATAGGCTAATGGATTAAATAATGAATGTGACATTAATTAAAAATTATCAATAGGCTAATAGACTAATTAATGAATGTGATCTTAATTAAAAATACCAAACTTCTGATGTCAACTTTAACTATCTTGGTATGGAATGCGTTTGTTTATTTATAAACGATGCAATGCCGATTTCGTTGGAATTCGATCATTTTCTGTCAGTGTCTATTTCGGATGCACACCCATCTCGTCGTCTACTGAAATTTGATTACGCGACCTGACTAATATATTCAGTCCAAATTTCTTATTCAATAATTTCATCATTCGGCCTTATTGGATTATCTTAGAATTGTCAAATTCGGTCAGATTGACAAGGGTAAGCTTATCGTTATAGTCGTTTCCTCTAATTCTCTTTTAGATTTTTAGCGCCGCACACGCGTTCCTACCATGGATCTCTTCTCGTATCATTTGGGTCTGTTTATGTGTTATCGGTTGGAAATTATCTTAGCCCTCAGTAACATTGGTCGACAGATTTTTCAATCGCATGAACCGTTAATCAGAAGTCGTGTCTCTTCGTTTGGGTATTGATGGACCTCGAATATCGCACATTCCCCTGCTTAGTCAGCCAGAAATTTCATCTCTAATTTCTGATTTCGGACACTTGACCTACTGGCCTATGGATTACCTACCGTCGATTAATGATCCCAATTCAGTCGATTTATTTATGTTGGATTTTAATTATTTTATTAAAGGTTCATTTGATTTTTGCTTTCTTTTGTTTTGTGTTCGTAAATCATTAATGCCTTTATAGTCATCGAAATTTTATTTCATTAATCTCTCCCGGATTAGGTTGGTGGTTCGACTGATTTTTACTCGGTTACTATAAAAGATGCCAAAAATAAGCTCTGCTGAGTTTTTCCCTACGACATTAAATGAATTTAAAATCGGTTGCAGTTAATATGGAATTCATTTTATTTCTAGCTATCGGGTTCGCATGACTTTATCATTTTTCTTTACTCCTATGAATAAATTTTTTATCTGATTCGTTCTCTCAGCAAACTCATTTGTCAACATTGGACTATAACTCTAAATTATTGCTAACAATTCCTATTTACTACGGTGACTTTCTCGTGGATTGTACCTAATGAGTTGGTTTACCCTTCGTTTGATTAGCTTGAAGATTTACTGACATTTTAGGTATTTTTCGCACTCACGTGCATTTAAAAATGAGTTTGATTTCCTATTATTATCCCTAAGGTTGCTTGATCTCTTCGAACCATCGATCTTTATCAGGAGTTTAAATTAGTCATCCAAATTACTCTAAAATTATTTCACGAGTTTTAATTCTATCAGTGATTTTATTTAAGTTATTACTATACTCTTTTCACATTCCATTTTTTCTCGTTTACTTTGATCAAGGAGTTAGTTTAGATGGAACTGTAAGGCGCTTAAATTTCCAATAATCATTTTATTAAAATCAGCTTTAATTAAAGGAAACTCTGTTAACTGGACGGACAAATTTAATTTAAGGAACTCACTGACTATTTACGATATTTACGTTTTATTCTCGCTGAGCTAATATACTATCAGTTAAGTTATTTTAACCATTTATTGCATTTATTTATACCAACGATTTCAGTTAATTTATCCCCGTACCCTTTCCCTTTAATAGATCTTAAGCGCCATTGTGTTTATATTATATTTATTGAGTGCCCACTGGACTACTCGGTGTGATGATTTTAAGCCGTTTGTAAGATAATTTTAGGTCGATTTTACAGAATTGAGAAACGAGGAAGCAGCCAGAGGCTTCTTCCTTATTTCTCGCTTCAGCTATAGGGATAAATATTGACGTTACGACCGCTGCGTTGCGCACGCTGAGTCTTCACGGGTGCATATCATTGGCGATTTTCCACGCACTTACATGCATCTGCACTATGTTGATTTTACTAACTTGCGTGATGTGTCGGCTGTGGGCCGGAAAAAGTTCGACATTTTAATTTATAAAACAAATAGGTTTGTAAAAAAATTTGGATATGATAATAATATTTATTAATTATACAACAATTCAACAAAATTACCCTTCATTGACCAAAATAACACATATCATCATATTGCATCAAAATAATAATATAAACCAAAATACCACTCTCCCCACGTCGTCGCCAAGCAGAGCTCTACAGAGATGCTAAGGACGAGACGTGGAAAGAGGGTTCCACCATCAATAATTCTCACCTAAAAGGAGTGTTCCTGAAAATTCAACGTAAAATCGAATAGTAATTGCTTCAAAATGGTTTTTAAAATTTGTTCACAATTTTCCAAACTTGGTTACTAGAAAATGGTTTTATGGTTTTTAATTTTCACAATTGGTCACTAAAATGGTTTTTTTTAAATGTGAAAATGGATCAGTATTTATACCTATTTGTGTGACGTGTAAAATTTGATGCAGTAAAACAAAATTCGACCTTGTTCTTTTCTAGTAAATTCTATTTTTTAATTTTTATATTTCTTGATTTATTTTTATAATTTCTTATTTCGAATTTTTATTGAATTATTACTAATTCAAAATTTTCTATTTAAATTTCATTTTAATGAACTTTTATTAATTTTTTTTCAATTTCGTCGAATTTGTCGTGTTTTCTTGTTGTATTTGTGTAGGTATCGTGCGGATCTTGGTGCATTTTGTTATTATTTTATTTTATTTTTATGTTTATTATTTTATATTTAATTCTTTTATTTCTTAGATTTTATAGGGTTTATTTGGTGTTTTTCAGGTTTATTTTAAATTGCGTGTTGTATCTGCGTGTGTGTTTCTGATCCATTTAAACATTTTTCAAGGCCGTTTACGTTCTGGCCCAACAGCTGTAATTGACCGAACGATCCATGGGTCCAACGAACTGCCGATAGAAGGCCTAGCTCGATTTCGATTTTTAGGTCCAATATAAATAGGTATTATTGGGATAACTATAATACATTTAATAAGTATTGCTTAAATAATCATAATACTCTTAATTTGAATAATAAAAGTAATAGAAATAATAGAAGTTAAATTTAAATCTAAGTTAAATTTTTATTTATTTCTTAATTCAAATTAGCAATTTATTTTTAACATTTTTTAAATAAATGTATTCAACCAAAAAATATTTTATTTTTATTCATTTAATTCATTAATTTTTTACTTTTATATAAATGGTCATTTTACGGTCTAATTTTCTTGTTATTATGTTATTTTTTATATAAATTTCGTGCGGTTCTTGATGCATTTTGTATTTATTTTATTTTACTTTTATGTTTTTGATTTTATATTTATTTATATTCTCTCAGATTTTAAAGTGTTTAGTTGATGTTGTCTATTGTATTTTAAGTTATCTTGGTGCTGGGTTTTCGTGCTGTATTACTGATGCATTTAAACAATTTTCAAGGCTATTTGTGTGCTGACCCAACAATTATTATTATTATTATTATTACTACTACTATTATTATTATTATAACTATTATAATTATTATCGATATTATTAACAAATTTTTGTGTAGGGATTCGTCCTTAGTCTTCAGCTTTAAGAAAGATTTTTTCTTATATAAAAATTTAGCCGTAATCCATCTGTATTTTTCCTGTTTTCGATAAAGTATTTTTGATAATTCGAAAAATTTTAGCAGCGTTCCACCCTTATTTTACGGTTTTATCCTTATTCTGCAGTTTTCGATAAAGTATTTTCATCGATTCGGAAAATTTGAGCAGCGTTTCGCCCTTACTTTACAGTTTCATAATAATCTTATACCAACCGTTGATAGGCATTTCACTTTTATTTTACTATTTTTGATAAGTATTTTAATTGATTCATAAAATTTGAGCAGTGTTCCGCCCTTATTTTACAGTTTTTATGATAACTGTTTTAACTATTTCCGAAAATTTGCGCAGCGTTCTGCCCATATTTTCCGTTTCAATTTGACATAATTTATTTACTTCTTATATATTATTTAAAAACATTATTTTCCATGATTTTAGTCGTTCGGATTAATCTTTTTCCGATGGCTATTCATTTTAACTGTTGCAACGATTTCGCTATTTTCCGTGCTACTCTTTCCCTTTCTTTATCCTTATGATCTATTTATGTTCATATTATATTTAATGAGTGCCCACTGGACTACTTGGTGTTAGATATTTTGAGCCGATTGTTGTTAACAATTTATGTCAATTTTTCAGGAAACGGATGATGAAGGAGCAGCGACAAGACTACTCCCTTACCTTCCAATTTCCCCTATATACGGATAATATTAACGTTCCAGCTACTGCGTTCTCACGCCGGAGCCTTCAAGGGCACGAAACCATTGGCGATAATACGCGCACTTACACGATTTGCGATAGTGTGTTTTATTTTTATATCTTGCGTTTTGTTTGGGCTGTGGGCCACCAAAAAAATATAATAGAAAAAATAAATTACCAAATGAATTAAGCAAAAGTCTCGACGCATAAACTGTATATTTGGCATTCATATAAACAAATTTTAAATCGTGCATCGATGCTCATAAACCAAAATAACAAAACTGTAGATTAATGATCTGAAAATATTGCTGCAAAACATAGCTGCAGATTAATGATCTGAAAATATTGCTGCAAAACATAACTGTAGACTAACGATCTGAAAATATTGCTGCAAAACATAACTGCAGACTAACGATCTAAAAATATTGCTGCAAAACATAACTGCAGATGATGATCTGAAAATATTGCTGCCAAGTAGTTGAAAATACCACAGCAAAGCAAAATTATAAAACAGTGTGCATCTTAAATTTGTTTGAAATTAATACTGCAAAGTCGTTGAAAATTTGTGAAACCACATCAGTATGTATACCTATAATTTGGCCTTAACTTTGCGTGTTAATTTTACTGCGATTAAACAAAATTCGACCTTGAAATTATTTGTGTTATCTAAATTAAATTTTTATTTATTTCTTAATTTAAATCGGTAATTTATTTTTAACATTTTTAAATAAATTTATTCAACCAAAAATATTTTATTTTTATTCATTTAATTCATTAATTTTTACTTTTATATAAATGGTCATTTTACGGTCAAATTTTCTTGTTATTATGTTATTTTATATGTAAATTTCGTGCGGTTCTTGATGCATTTTGTATTTATTTTATTTTACTTTTATGTTTTTAATTTTATATTTATTTATACTCCCTCAGATTTTAAAGTGTTTAGTTAGTGTTGTATATTGTATTTTAAGTTATCTTGATGCTGGGTTTTCGTGCTGTATTACTGATGCATTTAAACAATTCTCAAGGCTATTTGTGTTCTGGCCCAATAATTGGAACATTTTAAGTTTTTGGAAATAAAATTTTTCTCAATGGGGATTACATTTATTTTTTATATTTACTTTCAAAATTTAGTGTAAGGTAAACTTAACGTAACCTATAAAATAGTAATAATAATAGTAATATCAGTAATGATTTTAGGAAGGCTATAGTAATAGTAATATTAATAATACTGACAATAGTAATGTTAAAAACAATAGACAACGGTAAAAATAATAATAATAATAACATTAGTAATGACCATAATAGTGATAATAATTTTAATAATAATGATAATGATGATATTAATGGTGGGTTACAGGGTTTAGTTATTTGCTTATCCTCATGGTGACCCTGGTAACGCCATACAAAATGATGCTAATCGCCACTTGGCACCCGTTGCTAGGCAACGTTGGTAATGTGTTCAAGTGGTGGATTGCCCGCAAAAATTGAGTACCATGTGCTAGTACTGTAATTGCTCGGACAACCCTCGGGTTCACGAGCTGTCGATAGAAGACCTGTGCTCGCTTAGCTCTGTCCCTGTGGAAGTAAATTCATGAGCGAATGTGGAGAGATGACTTAAAGTTGCGACGCGGGTACTCATAATAAGATCTACGTGTAAGCACCTTTTAAGAAGTACTGTTGGGTTATTATTATTGTAAGTCGGTCACCTCTGACTCCTCGTGTCCTTTTCCAATCAAATAAGCAAACCCAACACAGAATAATTTTATTTGCACTTTATCACAATACAGATCAATCCGTTTGTTTCAATTATTGTTATCACACTTTCACTAATTGATTTGCACTCTCTGACAATTGTATGAGCCTGTTTATCTGAGGGTAGGTTGTCCAAGGGAGAACCACCCTTTCTGATAGATAACTTTGACTTTTTTACTTGGATTTGGATTCCTCGACTAACCTAGTTACTGCTATTTCCCGTTGATTCACTCTGCTCTTTCGTATCTGTTTATAATAACTTTCGTTTCTTGTCTAGTGAACACTGTCCCTTTCGTGTTTTTCCCTCTTTCTTTTATACTCCTGCTCAGACTGTTTTGCGACGATTGTCAACAATGTTTTCTGCATTATTAAATTATCAAGAATAATTACTTTCCAGTCCGGCATTTGTCAACAACGTTTGGTCCATTACCAAATTGCCAATTATGAATTAACTGCCTCTCCGTAACTTAGCGGCGCCCACTCAATGTTGTTTAGGCTAATTTATTATTCCGTCTGTGCGCCGGGTTTTCCTCATCTCTCGGGTTTTCCTCAGCTCTCGGGTTTTCCGTATCTCTCGGGTTTCCCATTGCCTCGGCTTCCCATTGACTCGGGTTTCCCATTAGTAATTAATTTTTCTTAATTAATTTCCTTTTTTATATTATATTATTTTCTAGGGACCCTCACTAAATTTTTATTATTATTTCTGGACTCGTCTCTCAATTTGGCGTTCAACCATACCAATTTCCCCGATCAATATTACTTTCGAATTTTTATAAATTTTTTAATTAATATTGCACTTTTATCATTTTTGTGTTTTATCGATTTTACTGTGCTTTTTCGTGATACCCCAACATATCTCCCCCTTTAATAAAGATTCGCCTCGAATCTATCAAATTTAAAAATAAATTTTAAATATAAAATCATTATTTCTTAATTAACTTTAATTGTGTTTTAATTGGTTGTTTTGTAATTGGCTTTTGTCATCTCAATGATGCCGTCATCCGTATCAATACATTTGAGAAGGATTCAAACAAAGTTTACATCATAGACTAAACAATTTAAAAACTATTCTATTTTTGCAACAGGATAAAAATATGAAACATAAGTGGAAGTAATTGTATGAATTATGAACTTCCCTTATTTACATTTTAAAACATAACAAAATAGGAAATTTTAAAAATATTTAAAAATGAATTAATTCAAGATTTAAAATTTTCCATTCTATAATTTTGTTAGCGCGTATGACATAAATAAATAAACTCATTCAAATGTCGATGAATTTTACTACTGAATAAATTGTCAGCATTTATTTTGATTTACACTCAAAATTAATTGCATAAAACGAAACCAGATTTTACAATTTGTCGGCTTCCTATTGCATTTATTGAAAAAAAAACAGAAAATATATTGTATTTTATTTAGTTTATATTTTAAAAATTTGATAATAAATTAAATAATAATAATAATCACAATAATAATATTTTGTTTGAATATAATTAGTAATAGTAATAATAACAATAATAATAATAATAATTATAATATTAATAATAATAATAACAACAATAATAATAATAATAATAATAATAATAATAATAATAATATAATAAATAATTAATAATAATAATAATAATAATCGTATTATTAGCCTAATTTGATAATTGGCTCTAAATAATTAGACCACAACCAACTCGCGGCCAAATCAATGACGCCAATGCTTTCCTCAACCCGAATGCCCGAATGACACTAGTCCACACCCGGCATGCTCTGGGTTGGAACACACCAACGCAACTCAGACAGCAAATGACTCTGTTACGCCCAGTTTCAGCTAATTGGCTCATCAATAGACGTTGTGCAACGTTTCAATTTGACATTTATTGAAACCCGTAAAAATGGTAATCTTATTTTTTTGTTATTATTCATTCTACTTTCCCAATTGAATTGAGCTAATCCTAGATACTACAAACAATGACGCAACAACACCATCAGATTTCAAACCACAGATGGACGAAACCCACAAATCAAAGCATAGTGCACCAACTATTCACCAAAAAAAAGTTATCAAACGAAAATAAGATTACACAGCCTCACTGGGCCCCTCAATGACAATATCTTACTCAATGTTCAGCCCAATGCCGTCACAAGGAATCCTGACCAAAGATGCACCAAACATGCTACCCTCCCTCTGTTGACAGTTGTTTGATTCTGTTTTGGATTCACTATGGTTATTTGACATTAACAAATCAGAATCAGAATTTGTAAACGATTTTTTTTTTACTCGAATTTAATTTAATAATATTTTATTCAGACCTGCCCACCGACCGGAAAACACCCTCACAACATCAGTCCGGCCATTTCATGTTTTACCATATTGATGCCTTGTGTTACTGGCCTGATGGTTCAATTCTTTTTCATTGGCGTAATATGGTCTCGTTATTGATATATTATTGCGTCACAGTGTCAAATATTACCAAATCACGAAACAATGCTTATCAAAATGGAATTTGGGGTTTTTGGATTTAGGGAAAGTTATTTTGTTTCCTTAATATCGTCAAAGAAGAAAGATGCCGGAAATAAATGACATTGTTGTAGAGGAATTGGTGAATTTTTTTTTTTTTTTTATTATTAATAATGATTTGAGTTTCCAATTTTTGTTTAATAAAGAAATTAATTCAGTTTGTAAAGAAATTTACATTTTTTCTCAAATAAAAAACAATAAATTTTTATAATACTTAAACTCATTTGAAGCTATTTATGATTTTATTGTATCACGCATTTAATATGGGACGACATAAATCAAAAGACGAGATTAAATTAATATTTTATAAATAATAATATAAATAACATTAATTTATTTCATTTCAAGTTTCAGTGTTTTTGATCCACATTTATAATGAATGACCGTTTTCTTTTTCTTGTATGTAAGCTGGTTTATTACGATAGTTTCTTCACTATCGACTTCCAATGAATTCAATGGAGTTTTTCTCTTTCTGCTCCTCGGCGAGATACTTGACCAAGGCTCGAATATTGGTTGGATTGATAAATTTGTTCGTGGATTATCAAACCCAAACTCTCCTCAATTGTTTCGATCGTCTCTTCTATGGCCCATTTTAATTGAATAGTTTGAATTTCACCATCAGTTTCCATATCCTCTGCTGATGTGAGGTCAATTTCTTCTGCAATTCTAGTCATTGCTGTTGAAGCGGTGTTATGAAGCTTTTGATATTCTTCCAACGAATATTTTCTTGACGGTTGCTTTTTGGTATTTCTACATCATCAATCCACAGTTTCTCAATTTGTAAATATATTCTTCTTATGTTCTTTACATCTTCGAGGGCTGAGTGTATGCCCACCTGCATTTGGTCTCCAAACATCTCCTGGACAACCGTTTTCAATTTGAAAAATTCTCCTCTTCTGGAAATTCCAACCTTTTCCAATGCTTGTGCTGTTGCCAAGTCGCGAATGCCATGCAACTGGTCTATCCAAAGTTTTAAATATTGTATTTCCGCATGAAGATCGTGGCCAATTAATATTTTTCCAACTACTAAATTTTGAACTTCCTTCATAATTGCATATTGGTCATTTTGATTCCTACTTGCCACTTCTGTTATCCCATGGATTTGCGAATTAAAATGCCGCAATCTCCCTCTTGGAGTTAGGTAGACATCCTTTATTGTCTTTCCATAATAATTCATTATCGCAATAGATAGTGGTACCATCTGATTGGTTTCTGATGTCCCATATTCCGCATCGATAAACAAGATCTTATTTCTTATCTCTTCTTGACCCATTTGTTTTCTTAAAAATGACATCCTTTTCTTTAGCATTTGTTCAGTGATTGTTAACAATTTCTCATCCACAGGTAGTGTTGATATAAGCTGCGGTATTTCTTGAGCTTCATTTTTAATTCTGATTTCGAATACAACCAGAGCATTTTCATTTGCTGCTCTCAACCTTTTGGTCATTGCTTCTTCCTGCATTTTCCATGTCGATGCTTGATGCATTTCCCACCATATTTTCTGATTGTTATCGATCATTTCAACATTTCCTTTGACAATGTGGAGCATGAATTCTTCCTTTTTCGTTATATTTATTCCATCGGCTAATTTAATTCCGATTGCCTATTCACTCTGAATATTTGAATCTTCATTTTTCTATCATCTATTCTCAGGTAATTTGGAATCTGCACATTTTCCTCGATGATGTATGGGTTTCGTCCAACATTATTTCTATGTAGCTTGAGGTAGCTATCATAAATTGTCCTTGCCATTGAATTTGTTGCATTGCTAAAACATAGTTCGTTAATTTATTTCAGTTTTAAAAGTTGTCGCTAGAGTCAAGGTTGAGTACCCTACGGATACTGCCTTAACTAGTAGCGGTATAAATAATAATATTAATAAAAAAAATTAATTACCTATTTTAATTTGAATTTTTATACTATTTTTATTTGCTTTTTTAATCCTTATATACCCCTTAATAAATTTTCTTTGCCCCCAAAATTTCTACCTGCGCAAATTTTGCTTCACCCTTCTTTGCTCTCAACTGCCAATCAGATTCATCAATGATCAAAAGGTGCAAATCTTTACATTATTCAAAATAAAAAGTTAATACTTATACTGTACTACTACATTATCATAATTGCATGCAAAATAAATGTATCTCACTACACGATTGTCTCCTCATAGACAATCCAAGGTCTTTGGGCCATGGATTGACGCTCAAGTCGTTGCTTTAATTTTCGAAGATATACTAGCAATGCGAGAAGAAAAATGATGGAAAATGATATCACACTGATTGTACTGATCGATAGAATTACAATTATGATTTCATTGTTATCAGATGAAGATGATGTAGTGTTGTTCTCACGAATTTGCACATTAGCCATATAGTCATTGAACGAAGGTAACATCGTTTTTTGTTTTCGAATATTTACATTAGAGATATGAGAATAATTGGTGTTCTTTACGAGTCCCGTTGAATTATATACAACTCGAATGAATCTCGTTTCGACAAAAATGATTTCCCAGGGATTGAAATTTGATATGCGTTTGTAATACTTGATTTTTATCATTACCACTTTTGATTTAGATCGTATTTGCTGAAAATTTAACATTTTAAAGGTAAAGTTACTTGTTAACGTGGCTTGAATTTTCTCATGATAATAGATCATAACTTTTTCATTCATACCTGAATGCCGTGAAATATTTAGTTTTTGGTCAACTAACTGTAAATGAACTCGATTTGTTTCGTTTTGCAACAAAAGTGATTTCCGACTAAGATAGATCTTGACCCACCGGTCATTACTCTCTGTACCATTATCGTGCAATACTTTTTCGTAGTAATGAACTGCGATATCGTAGGTATGATGCAGTTTTAGATTCGCATAATGCACGAAAGACCTTCTAACATTCAACGTATCGATTGTATAATTCTGAAAAATTATTTTCACTTGTTGGGAATTTCGGGGTTCCCAATATATATTGATTCCATTCAGCACTGGTTCTATGGAAACGTAGTTATATAATGTTTTTGTCCATATTTCAATATTAATCAGGTTCATTATTTTATTACCATTTATTTGGGGTTGCACTTGTTTTATTAACCATGGGTATTCATAATTTATTGTTAGTTGACGATCTACATAAGTATTTTTATTAAAATTCAACTTCACTGGTGGTTCAAAATAATTCAGTAAATTACTTATTTCTATTTCTTCGGTCGGTGCACAACGATAGATCCATACCATCTGGGTACATGTGGCATAAATATCAACTTTTTCCATTAACGGGATCCTTTTGATGGCGTAATTTGGAAACGATGGAGTCGCATTCGACCCTAACACATTGATTATCATGAGTGCTGTAACGAACAAAGTTTTGTTGATATATCCCAATGGTGAGCGATTTTTTGCTGTCTTTTGTTTGAGCACGTTTTGTCTTTAGATCTCAATTGATACTTAGTGTCTTCTGCAACTGGCACCTTTTTACATCGATTAGCATGAACAATAATTGTTCCTGCCTTTTTATTATTTTGTGGACGTAATTTTAGATTAGTTTCAGTGGTATCACATACAACGTATGGTCCTTTGAATGGTCTCTGTAATTTTGGTGATAAACCCTTCACTGGTTCTGGTTTATGTACATACACTAAATCTCCTACCTCAATATTGTGAGCATGTGCTCGTTTATCATAGCACTCTTTATACGTTTCTTGACTATGTCTTATTTTAAGTCCAGCTTGAGTCCATACCGATTGAAGTCTTTCTTGCATAATTACTTTGTAATCAGATATATCCATGTACTGTGAGATAGGTGCTTGAAATTTTAAATCAACCGGCATGTTGTTCCGCCGTAAATACATGAGATAGAAAGGTGTTTCACCGGTATTCTCATTCACTGCATTTCTATACGCAAATAAGCATGGCTTGATAAACAAATCCCAATCTTTCTGTTTTCTATTTACGTAGGATGATATCATATTGATTAATGTTCCGTTAAATCTTTCAACTAGACCATCCGTTTGTGGATGATAAGGCGATGTACTTAGTTTCAGTATCCCGAATAATTCCGTGATTGAGATAAACAGTTCACTTTGGAAATTCGTTCCTTGATCAGTAAGTAATTTCTTCGGTGCTCCATATCGAAAATAATATTTTCTACAAATATCTTTGCAACTGTTTCCGCTTTTTGATTTTGCATTGCATATGCTTCAGGCCATTTAGTTAGATAATCACAGAACACAATGATATACTTGTTGCCATTAATTGTTTCAGGTAACGGACCAACAATGTCCATTGCAGTAATTTCCATCGGCGCTCCGGGCACTGGCATAGGTTTCAAAGGTACTTTTATTTTCTTTCCCGTATTTCGCCTGGTTAAGCACACTTCACAAGTATGACACCATTGTCTGACATCTGATTCAATAGTGTCCCAATAATATTTTTGTTTCAATCTTGATAATGTCTTCCGAGCGATAAATGTCCACCTAGTGCTCCATCATGGTATATTAACATTAACGTTGTTCGATGTTTGGTTGGAACCACAATTAATAAGTTTTCATTTTTAACACATTTTAACAAACCATCATGAATGATATATTTATGTTTTTCGTCAACTACATGTTTCCAGTCACTTTCCTTTTTGATCGTGACTGCATGTTTCCGCAATTGATTTAATTCATTATCCTTTTCCTGATCTTTTGCAGTTCCTGCAAATTATTAGCGGTTTTGATTGCCATAAATATTGTATTATTATAATTCATTTCATTATTCTTACTCTCATTATTTACAGGAATTCTCGATAGCGTATCGGCATTTCCATTTGATTTGCCTGTTCGATATTTAATTTCGAAATCATATTCTTGTAGAGCTATTGACCATCGGATCAGTTTGCTGGCTGAATCCTGTGTTTCATCAACCATTGTAACGGATTATGATCAGTAAACACAACAAATTTTCTGCCAACTAAATACTGTCTAAACGTTGCTATACCGTAAACCAATGCCAATGTTTCTTTCTCATTGTAGAATAATTCTTTTCATGTGGCTTTAACGTTCTACTGGCATATGCTATTACGTGATCTTTCTCACCTTCGACTTGTTGTCCTAATACTGCACCCAATGCAAAATTACTTGCATCTGTCATTAAAATGAATGGTATTCTAAAATTTGGGCATCTCAGTATAGGTTTTTTAATCAAGCTTTCTTTAAGTAATTCGAATGCTTCTTGTTGCGCTTTTCCCATTTAAATTGAGTCTGCTTTTTTAATAATACATTTAAGGGTTGTGCTACATGAGAAAAGCTTTTAATGAATTTTCTATAATAACTGGCTAAGCCTAGAAATTGTCGAACTTGGTCTACATTTTCAGGGATTGGGTATTCTTTAATTTTTCTCACATTTTCTGGGTTTGGTTGCAATCCATTTCGAGAAATAATATGACCTACATAAACCACTTCCGATTTTCCCCATTCACATTTAGAGGGTTTTATTTTTAGATTAGCCTTTAATAATCTTCTAATACAGTTTCCACATCTTTCAGATGTTCTTTAAAAGTATTTGAAAATATTATTATGTCATCAATGTAAACTAATGCATGTGGGATATCCCGTAAAACAAAATTCATACCTCGCTGGAACGTAGCAGGTGCTCCAGTTAATCCAAACGGTAACACATTAAATTCATACAATCCTTTACCATCAGAAAAAGCCGTTTTTCTTCGATCTTCTTCCTTCACTTTAAATTGATTGTAACCTTTATTAAGATCGATTACTGTGAAAAATTGTACTTCTCCCATTTGATCAAACATTTCTTGTGGAACTGGAATAGGATATGTATCCTTTCGCGTAACTTGATTTAATTTCCGATAATCAACACAAAATCGCAGATCGCCGTCTTTCTTTTTAACAACTACTATTGACGATGAAAATGGTGAAGAACTATCTCGTATTATTTTAAACTCTTTCATTGCTTTTATCTGCCTATCACTTTCCTCTTGATGTATATATGGAATTCTATACGGTTTCAATTTAATCGGAGTTTCATCAAGTAATGGTATCTCATGTTCAATTACTTGGGTGAGTCCCAAATCGTACTCGTGTTTTGCAAACACCATTTTATATTTCCTTAATAACTCTGTGAATTCCTGTTGTTGTGATTCTGTTAAATCATTACTAATGACTTGTGGCTCTTTGTAAATTTTAATATTTCTGGGTAATTTTGGGGTTTTCTCTATTTCAAACTTCGTTAGTTTTCCCAGTTTGGTTTTCGGTTTCATTTGGATGGGTTTTGTGTTTTGATTCACTATACTCACTGGCACTGTTTGGTCTTTGACCTTTACCACTTCATCACACATTGGAATTTCGTATTTTTCTATTAGCTTCTCATTTGGTTCAAATATGCACTCGTCATCTGACACATCTAACACATCTGCATAATATATTACCTCACTTCTTGCTGGCAATTCTAGCGTCTGATTTAAAAACACTTCTCTCACCTTATGTCCTTTTTCGTCTGTCTGTCCTTTCATTAATCTCCCAGTTTTTAGATCAAGAGAAATTCCCTGTAGTTGTTCCATTACATCCATACCAATTAAACATCCGACAGGACTATTTCTCATCACTGAGACATAATGCACTAATTCGTGATCACCAATAATCAATTCAGCTTTTTAATTTCCCAATTATACTTAAAACATTGTGCGACATTGACCTTATTACTTTACTTGTTGGTTTCATCTTTGATTTCTCTTCCATTGTCAACAAATCATCTGATACTATAGTATTACTGGAACCTGAATCTAATAAGGCTTCCACTTTCCTTCCATTAAACAGAATGTTTATTCGAGGCTGTTTGCCTTTATTTCCTAACGTCATCATTGCATGACTGCATGGTAATCCGAGCATGTTTTTCCGTTCAATTTCAGCGCTCGTGGGTTCAATGTTATCTAATTCAAACTGAATATGTTCTACCGGGTTTCATTTCTTTCAGTTTTTCAGTTGGATACTTTGGTGCCGTTGGCAAAAACGTTGGTGTATACCACTTTGAAAGCGTTTCAATTCCGCTAAGTTTTGGCATAGGTTCTAATAAAAATTGTAGCTCTGGCTTTTTTTCACTCTTCATAATTCCTTTTTGAAAATATCTTTGCTCCTTTTTATCATCATTGATGTCATCATTATTATCATTATTGGGATCACTTGCTGCACATAGAGACACTTCACTTTTTTGATCGGTTTTCAGTTGTGCTCTCACACTTGCCATTTCTCTATATTGATGATGAGTAATGAAAAATCTCGCTAAAAATGGAAAACAACCAATAATTATTTTCCATGACCATCCGGATATTACGTATATTCTATGAGCCGATAATATTTGTGACATTATTACCTTTATTGTTATGATTACAACATAGAATCCAATTAAGCCTGCGCATGCTTGTCCTAAAAACATGAATTTCCCCAGATCTTTTTCATCGTTTTATATGTGCCTTTCTAAAGTGATCTGGTGTTAGAAGATATTCATAATTGACTTTACCTTCCCCGTTAGGCAAATTGTATCAATCATTTCTGAGATTACACGTTCCTTTTTTGACGGAAATAACAAGTTTCTTTGAGCTTCTTCGATATCCTCACTTGCATAGAAACCCATTTGTGCCATTTTATTTAGGGATGTGAAATTTACTAGATATTCTAGATTTGTTAATTCTAATGTATCCGGAGTTCTCACTCCTCGGTAATCTGGTAATGCTATCCACGAATCCTGTGCTAAGCGATACAACGGAGCAAGCAATCTATTACATTGAAGAATCTTTGGCTTAGTATGCTCTTCGAGTAATATTCTTGTTATGGGTTCCATAAATCGCATTTTCCGTTATGCTCACCGGCAATTCATTTGTACATTTTTCGTATTTCATAATTTTAACTGTAACTGCTTGCATTTGTAGCTATATAGGGCCCTCCTCCCGAAGATTCTGGCAACATACACCATTTTTTCTGATATAACGAAATAGGTGCTCACTAAGTTTGGATTCGTACCGCCATTTGCGCATCCTCGTTTTAAGTATTTCCTTTTAATCAAATTACAAGCATTTAGAATCATGTTCCCGATAGTAAATGCTCTCCATAAATGTTTTGACTAAAATGGTACAATAATCAATTTATTGTTAATAATATGAGTAAGTTTAATATCATATTGTTAATGTATTTTAAGTTTTCGCTCATGCAACCGATCATTTTTGAATACGTAAACCCCGTCTGTAATTTGTTGCATAAACGCAATTTGCCGCATTTATTAGTAGCCTCCTTTTTTATAAAACGCATACCATCCTGTTGTTAATGTCGACATAATAAAAATGGTGTGGTTTTCCTCGTCATAACTGGAGTTGACCTACATTGTGCTATTGAATTTATAATCTTATATTGAAACTATCGGGGCTTTTTTTTTCCCTAAATTGTTCTCCAGCTTAACTCTTTGAAAGTCATAGTTTCAAATGCGCTAAGAATATACATTAGCTATCAGTTTTTAACATCAAATATAAAATGGATTCTCCTGTTTGGCAATTGCTTTTGTTCATATGTAACAAAACGGATGCGTTGAAGTTTTCCTGTTTCATCATCAAAAACTCCTCAAATTTCTCTCCATTCTTGTCAAATATTCTTCCAATCACCACTGATTGTTTAATAATTTTTATTCATTTACTTTATAATGGTTTCCTTCGCAGCGTTCCATCCCTGTTGTATTACTTCCCCTTTACCAACAACGTCTCGTCTTATTCTGTGATTTACTTTGCTTTTATTTATTTCCGGATTAATGTTTTAACTCCTCTGGTTTGAAACGCAAGCCTAAAGCAGTTTTCTGGCATATACCTCCTAACTGGATGGGTATAGCGTGCATTTTTATCAATGGTGTGGCTCCATTTACCCAAAGCAGAAAAACACAAAAGTAGTTCGGCTCGCAATACATTCTCTAAACTTTGGCATCGGCCCCGCAGATCAGATTCGCTGATACACATTAATATTTTCATCATTTTCTTAGCTTTTAATTTCTGGGTATAAGCATCCGGACATTCTGCCATGTCCACGAACGCGAATAAATTTTTCCCCATTCTGTTTGGGAACAATCGTAGGCTGTCCATACCTGTACTTTGTAGTTATGTACAAAAAAAAAGAGAATAGACTATTGGCCCCATGGAAATATCCATCTTTTCCTTAGCGCCTGGGCTATCCTTGTTCCATTAACGGTTTGGCATGATAATTTTTTCATGACATTTCATATTACGCTAAAATACATTATTTCAGCTTCTTCGCAAACCACCATTATTTTAAGCCAATTCATAAAATATCATTTTGAGATCTCGTTGCCGGCTATATCTATCAAATTTTAAGCAAATTATCCGTTGCCGCTGATCCGCATGAGCTCCAAATTTCTAAGACCATATATGTTATAAGTTGTTAAATTAATACTCTGTGTCAAGTCCATTTTTTATCCAAATTTTCAATTAGTTTCTATTCACAAAAGTTAGT
This sequence comes from Schmidtea mediterranea, assembly GCA_022537955.1. Lineage (NCBI taxonomy): Eukaryota > Metazoa > Platyhelminthes > Tricladida > Dugesiidae > Schmidtea > Schmidtea mediterranea. Next base: position 261,177,548 of record CM039679.1, read on the forward strand.
CATTTTCTACAATCTTTGCACGAACACCTGGAAGTCTGTTTTTTCATTTCAGTTAGCTATATCTCTTAACTCATAGCTGCTAACATCCATTTTATTTCAAAACATCGGATAACTGCTTTAATCAGCCCATTAAGATTATTTTTGATTTCATCAACTTCCTGTTCCATTCTCACTAAACTAGCGCTCTTATCGCATATAAAGTTCTACGGGTTCTAACACTTATTTCGACTATTTAATTTCCTCCTTGGTGGGCTCAAACTTTCTTGTCTTCTCAACATGTCCTACCTGAATTTTATATTCAGATTCATTTTCTTCCTTATCACTGACAATTTCTCTACTTTGTTTCTACGTTATCGCTCCTCATATATCCTGTAATTTGAATTCTCCGAGTTATCTAGCTTGAATCTACTTTCTGTTCCTTTATTGCTACTACACCAATTCAACAAAATACCGCTGCCCTGTCCAATCAGCATCTAGGTAGTCCGTTTTCGTCTTAATTCCTGTGGCTTAAATCACAATCATATAAATATTCATCATCAATCTAATTCTTGATCTTTGTGAACATCAATACAATGAACTTCCATCTTTTCCTATTGGTTGCAGCTCTTTTTCGTAACTTCTGAAACCCTTTGTAGCACCAATGTTCCTCCTATATAACTCCCTGTTTTTCCCCAATCTCTTCATAATCTATTGCTATAATATAACATGGTTTAATTCATTCTAGTTTCCTTAATTCTCTACCAGAAATCTTCGCATTAAAGCATTTCAATTTTCTCCCATACTTGATTTATCATAATAAAAGCGGTCGTATTATGTTTACCTATTTCTAAGTTTAGCATTTTCCTGAGTTTCTAATTTTAAATCAATAATTTTAATTTCTCCGTAATTTTAACTCCATTCGCCACTCACCCTTAAAGCAATCGTCCTAAGTCTCCCTATTAGTTCTTGCGAATCAGCTTTGCGCACTAATTCTTCCCCTAATCATGCTCGGCAACCTGCAATTTATTTTTATTTCCAGGTAAAAACCACAATTATTAAAAAATTCATCGTCTTCTAAATGCCTATTCTTAAATTTCACCTTTATTATCTGCTCCCATTATTGCTCTTTTAATTTCTTCCTTTTAAATCTTTAACATAACTCTCAATTTCAACATACGATCAGATCACACCTATTTCTACTTTCATCTTACAACACAATAAAAAATAAAATCTAACCATTTAATTTTCTCTGAAAAGCTTCCCCAAATACTTCATCATATTGTATTCATCTCATCTTATTAGATTACCTCCATAATGTCAGCACATAGGTCAATACATTTTTCAATTTGTGTACACTGCCCATGACCATTTGCTCAATTCCAGTAACTGATGTCCATTATTTTAGCGTTTCAATGCTGGCTCTCGATTCGCATTAATTATTTAATCTTCGAATATAATCATGATCCTTTTCGCGTTGCAGATCATCTTTAATCATCATTCTTTTCAAGCTCTGTATCTGATGCTTCTGATTGGCGACTCAATACCGATCGATGTGATTATCTCTCTTCATCAGATTTCAAACTTGCATATTAAACGATCCAAACGCTCGACTGCATTTGTTTCCTCGTTTCAATTCTATTATTAAATAATTATCTGGCTGCACAAAAGCAACATTGTCTGCTTGTGAGTATCACTTTGGAATCTAATTTTCTTTAAGATTGGCAATTTTGAAATCTCTCATCCTGTTCTTAGCATGAACCTTGCATATGCCCATCAACCTCTACATGAATGACGATTGAAATTCGGCCTTGTAAATGAACCTATCCTGCTTGAGGTGACAGGTGAAGTTGATGGAGAATCTTGATCTTGCGATAAACAGTTGCCGTGATACATGCCCTCCTCTTTTCCAGCATTATGGAGGCAGCTGTAATATTATCCATTAATTCGAGACATATTAGGCTCATTTTATTAGTAAAAACTTTCCAACCATTAGCTTTTCAACCAATTTGGGCCACATCCTCCTTGGACTTTGTTGGCTCTTCATCCTTCATCTTTAAACCAACATTGACATTATTACTAATGTCGCCTTTCTTTGGGCAAGATCACAGCCTGGACAGGACTTGGATTCTTTGATATTATTTTTAAACCGCGGCATTGATTTATATTAAATGTCCCAATTTTCTGACAATGACTAGCACTAGAAGCTGTCTTTCTCCTCTCCGTCATTTGGACTATTTGTTAGATTTCCTTGGCTGCAAATTTATTACTCTAAAATTTTGGTGATGGACTGGTGGATCTGGAAATAAATTATTTTTGATTGGTGATATTGATCGTCTCTAGATTCATTAATAGTTGTAAAGATTCTGCTTTTTGGTTGAGTAGTTTCAAATTCAATTCAATTTCATAGCCTTTTTTTAAATTTAGCTCAATCAAAATTGTGAAATCTACATTAGCATCCTAGAGGCCTTTTTTAATTCTTTTCTGACTCGGCTGTTAAAAATTGGTCTTGGCAAACATGATTCCTTCCACTTGCTTCGCCACATCAATCGATTTTGTTCAGGTTTTGAATCTCAGAAAGCTTTCTCTGCAAGAGGTTTCCAAATGATAAGCAATATTCCACTTACTGGATTCGTCTGGGTCTCTGCACTCGATTGTAAAAGCTTTTGGCGGGCATTATTCGTTAATATACCAGGCACGC